>JACXGM010000007.1:68135-102287 GCA_016801145.1 Umbra pygmaea
ATTTATCATGACAGTTATTAGGAAAAATGTTATATTATGCAGATGCAGTTATTTTGCAAACTAATATCATTAAATGTAGCCTACCAGTGCTAATTTTGGCTGCATTTCAGTAATTTTAGTTTTTTACAGATATAACTCTGGACAACAGGTCTTTGGTGGTTGGACAAGGTGATCTGAATGTGCTCATGATGGAAATAATGTGTTGCCTGAATAAGCCTATGCTATGTTGCTAAATTAAAATAATCTTAAATACAGTTGTTATATATAATACCACTAAATCCTATCAATTCCATGAAAAAGTTGTTAAAATTATTTTTATACACTTGTATATTATTCTACATAGTTTAAAGACCCCAAGAGGAAGTTATTTTTATTTCCCTTATAATTTCAATACAATTAGAAATATCAAATTATAGTTTGGGTCTGCGTGGCGTAGGGGGGTAAGTCGCTGCATTGCAGGACAGTCTACTTAATGATGGTCATGGGTTCGAGCCTGACCATGGGTTCTCTGACTTTTCCCGGGCCTTCTGCATAAGGCAGCGCAAAATTAGCATAGCGCTGCCCTGGATTTGGGTTAGATAAATCAGATTATTGCTCTCCAGTGACTCCTTGTGTTCAAATTGGGCACCTATAAATTCAATCGTGGAAGTATAGTCAGTAAACGTAATCATCCCGTGCATGATCAGACTGAAAGCTTTCATGTTGGGTGAACAGCAACAGTGCGAAAATAAATCAGCGGCTTGGGTGACATATGGTTGGGTGAACCATGTGCACACCCCTCTTCATCCCACAGATCTGTACAAGGAGTTGTGGAGCCGCTGTCAAGGCAGAATTGAAAAGGGAATTGGAAAGTTCCTAAATAAAACCTAAATGACCAGGTAATCTGAGTTTATAACTAACTAGTTACCATCATTAATCATTTTCTATTCTTATTATAGATCACTGGTTACTAATGAACTCCTGTTACTTGTCATTTTGTTCTTAATCGGGAATTTCCCAAATCTTGTGAACTCAACCACACTTACTTTGGAATGCACAACGTTTACCTCTGTACACGTGTTTTAGGAGAATATTAACTAAATATTATTTCTACCATGTTGTCAAGAGGGGAAAATACATTAATGGATGTCGTTTTTTGGTTACACATATGTAATTTATGTGCATTTTTTGTAAAGAAACACTGGTTTTTATTTATTTTTTCCAAATTTAATTTGGGCCAGTAATAAATCGGTCCGGGCCAGTAAATTTTAGACCAACTGGCCCGAAAGGGCCAGTGAGAAAAAAAGTTAACGTTGGACCCTGCTCCATTTGGAGTTTAACATTGATTGTTACTACAGGTACCATGCATTTCAGACATTTACATGTTATTAAAAGAGGAGCTTATATTTGATATTGTTATTGGGTTTCTAAACTATCTACTTCAGCTTGGATCCCCAAGTGTACAATACAACTCATTTTACAGTGGGATCCAGACCTTTCTAAAACCATACAGCATTGCTAGTTAGTGTATATACTGTAGACATCTCATGAAAATACATGTGTCCCTGTGCATGTCTTTTTAAGTGAATATCAGAAAAAGTTGTCATTATCTCTTGTAACATATTTACTTGGTTTCAGGGTAGGGGCAAAACATTGTACAGATTGAACATTGCCTGATGTTCCTGTTTTGTTATACGAACAAAAACACTCAAATGCATTGCAGATACTGGGTTATGTGATTGGCTGAGCTCAGAGGATACATGCAAAAGTAATCAGTAGCTTCATTCGTGAAAACACATTCACACAGCCTCAGGGCAAGAGACTGAGACCTAACTGGTTACTTTTACACTGCTTGTCTGTGTGCTGACAGAAAAAATAGTTTTATTCTGGATCATTTCAGGTCTACCTTCCTTGAGTATCTCAGTCCAGAAACAAAAACTCCTCAAAATAAAACCCAGGGTCATTCCATTCTCTGTCTTGTCAAACACTACCTACTGCTTCTATACTTTTGAACATTCATTTTTTTCAAATCTTCCCCTCCCCATTATATACTAAATAATAGTTGAATGAATAAATGCAGCTCCTTAATGTGGTATCATAAATCCCTCTGTTTATGATCAGCTTATCACAGGCAAACATGCAGCAGCAGCTTAACAGAGAAAATGTATTTTACCCAATAGAGGCATAACGCCTCACCATGCCAAAGCAATCTACCCTGGCGCCTTGCGACAGGCTGGTGGCTGAATTCTTTATGTTCATCATCCAAACAAACCAGATAACCCGCATGCACGCACACACATATCAGAAATAGGAATACACGCAACCACATAAGCTCACAGACAGGCACGTACACAGATAGGCACAAACACGAAGACCAACCCTGCACGCACACCCGGATGTCTGGTCAGTTCAGTTTGAAGAGTCCCCTCACAACAAAGTCTCCAGACACATCTTCGGTTGTACTTTGTTGACTTTCACAGAAAGTGATTATGAGGAGTTTCAAAGGCAAATAATTCAAATGGTGTTTTGTTTCTCTACATCTCCCAGATGCTCATGTTTTTCTGGATGATATCAAAGAAGCCTCTTTTCTCTGCTGCTTGAAAGTAAAAGAGAAAAGCAAGAAGAGAGACAAATTTAAAAATCAATATTAAAGTACTTCATTATGGACTTCCAGTCCGTTAAGTTACACTGTATTGCACTTTGAAAAGATAACTGATTAAATGGAGAGTTCTTGTTGCTGCATATAAAAATGAATTATACCAACATTACAACAAAATAAACATACATTAATGAGAACAGCAAACAGAAATCCATAAATGCATTTTTCAAACCAGTGAAGAGGGAACTATCAAACCAATTCCATCGCACTAATAATGAAGAGAAATTACCCTTCATTACATAACGCAGAAACAAGCATCTGTATACCTAGATCAACAACTGTAATATCACATGCTGCCTGTGCGAATGTCTTTGTTGCCGTAACAACAGAAAATAAAAATGACCAAGGTAGAATAACAAAATGTTTGACAAGGCTGCAGAATTAAAAATAAAGTATAGAAATATGAAAAATCATGCATGCTTGCATACTAAGCATAAAATAATAAAACTGCTCCATATTTCATATTAGGAATACAGTGGAGATGCTGCTGTAGAGAAACTCTTAGGAGGATTAACCTCCCCAGACTTATTTTAATATCCCTGGCATATTATGTGGACAGTAGCATGTTGCTGGTCTGGTTCTGTGCGATGGACCAGTTTCATTAACACAGCCTATAATGCCATTATCACAACTGGTCCAATTATGCTCTGCATATCTGGTTAGAGACACAAACCATATCTGGCCCAATATTTCCCATGTTCCCCATTAGAGGAGGTTAGGTCAGAGAGGAGGAGAGCAACTTTGTGACAACTGAAAGGTTATACGATTAGTCCTGTAGGAATACAGGTGGAGGACTGTTAAACTTCAAGAAAGGTAATAAAATAAATTGAGCCCTCCGGTGTTCTAAGTTATGACCCATGATGCTGTATATAAAATACTAATTATACACTGTCAGAGCCACATTCATAAGTACTATATACCTAATGTCTGGAAAATTTAGGAAAAGGGGGGCTCTCAGCACTGAACTTCTCTTTAAAGCTAATCTGGCATCGTAACCTGAGGGAAAGTCAGCTAACAATCAAAAAAGGATAAAAATATATATTTAACAGTTCAAAAAAGGCCAACACACCATACCGCTATTCTTCTTATATTAAAAATCCTTGTTGTTATGGAAATGTGCCTACTAATTCCTATAAATTTGCAATGATGGAATCTTCTGATAGTGGGTTGACCGACTAAAATGTGGTGTCACACACAGTAGATAAGATTTACTACGGCTTGAGTAGCCACTTCCAAACAACCAAAGGCTAAGGTTTTCAAATATAACATGCTTTATAATAATATCTCTAATTTGTAGGTAAATCAAAAACAGACATGTTTTGGGAAAGGGGATATGTTTCAAACCAAAAGAGGTAAAGGTTTATTCTATTTATTCCATGTGCTATGAATTCCCATCTCTTTCCATCGCTCTGAGGTGTTATCAAGGTTAAATGTTGCAATGAATGGGGTTTCCCACAATTGGGAGCAAGAAGGCCATAGATCTAAGGTCAAAATGACTATTAAAAAATGTCCAGTAAATTATTTAGCAGACACTCTTGCCTGTCCCCCAGAGAAATCAAACCCACAGCCCTGACAATGTCTTTGACCTTGTATTTCCATATTGTGATTTATCGTAAGTTATCATCACATACAATTGTTTTAAGGCGAAGATCTTATGGATTTATTTGCATAGAGTCAGCAGGTTATATGTGAGTTAGCATATACTCCCCACATATTAATATTTGTTTTAGCCAAGTTATAGCTAAGTTAAGACAATTCTAAGGGCCCGTGACTGACAGTGACCCTAAAAAAATAGTACAACATTACAAAAACATTAAATTAGTAACCTATCCACCTATCCCATAGTTTTCTCTTTCTGGCAAAAAAGTAAACATCCAGAATCCCATTGTTTTCTCTTTCTGGCAAAAAGTAAACATCCAGAGAGCCTCTGTATTGCGCATTGAGCATCCATGACCCCCCCAAAATTAAATTGTTTGGTCCTGTCCCCAAAACAGGTGGAAACGTTGCTTGCTAGCACTGAATTTTGAGTGAGGAGAGCTGATGGAGCATCAGTGATGTCTCAGCTTACTAAAGAAAACTCTGGTTTCCTAAAATGAAAAGACTGGAGAGAGAAAATGGTGACAATGGGTGTAGTATGTGAGTAGTGGAAATTAACCTGTTTGCTTATTCCAAAGTTAATACCCCTGAACGAGCCCACTATGCCATGCAGAAAAAAAGAGATTAGCATAAAGTCACCCAAAATCACTGTGAAAGAATGGTGGGGAGCATGCAAAGACCCATGAAATACCATTATTATTGTTAAACAAGTATTATTATGCCACCAAATATTGGGGTATCTGATGGCTCAGGGGTTAGAGTCAGACTTGTAGATGAAAGGTTTCCGGTTCGATTCCCGACTGTACAAATATCATTGCTTACTTGGGAAAAACACTTTACCCTAACTTGCTTCCCTATATTTATTGTAACTAGCTCTTAGTCAGAGTGTCTGCTAAATAACATGAATAAGAAATGTCAGTAGTGTATGGAATAAAACAACAATATTCCTTCTACCGAAACACAATAGTGAAACCAGAGACAATGAAGAATTTGCAGTGGGCTCCAAAGCTGTATATTCAAGTTTGTTTTATTTTAAGTTATTCATTAATGTTGCAAATTTTTCAGTCAAGATTTGTACCATTAAAATTACATTTTGTCTGTAAAATATTGCCATTAGGACATTTCTGTCACCAATTACCTCCCCTCCAGAGCCTCTGCCTGGGCCCCGATTTGATACATTTTCATGGGGCCCAAAATGCTGTTGTAGACATCATTGGGGAATGTAAAGTATTAACCCACTTTGCAAACAGTGTCTGTGATTTTGTTTCAAGAATCCAACCACAAACTATATAGTCAAAAATATGTGGACACCTCTACTAATGGTGGAGGAGTGATAATGGTCTGGAGCTGTTCTCGAAGGTTTGGGCTAGGACCCTTAATTCTGGGAATGGGTCATATAATGAAAGAGAATACAAAGCCATTTTAGACAATTGGGGGCATCTATCTTTGTGAAACAGTTTGGGCAAGGCCCTTTGCTGACCCAGCATGACTGTACCCTTGTGCACAATGCAGGACCCATAGAGTCATTGTTTGACAAGTGTGTGGAGGAACTCGAGACCTGCACAGAGCCGGTGATCTCAAACCCATTTAACACGTTTGGGATGAATTGGAACAGCGAATTCGAGTCAGGCCTTCTCGTCCAACAATGGGCACAAATTCCCACAGATGGGTGATACAAAGACGTTACTTAATCTCACCCTTGATACAGCCACTTCTGCGTTGGCTTTAATATATGGGCAGCGCTCTGTATAATGGCATTATAATGAGTGCGATTTCTCCAGGTTGACAGGTCACAGCATCAACAGAGTGACAGAGGCATTCTTCACAGTTCATTGTAAGCCAGATGTGGCCCAAAACCTTGTTAATGTGAATGTTAGCAGCCCAAATATAACATTTGGAAGAGCCCTTCATCCGTCTACACCTAACATATGAGATTTGACTCTAGAGGTCTGTCAGGTTTCAGCTGAGGGAAGACTGCTTTCAGTTTATACACCCCTGCCTCATTGAATACACTCCAGGCCTCCTTGAAATGAGATTCACTGATCCCCCTCCAGATCTCAATGGTGATTTCCCTGTATAAAAATACAATGAAAAAATTTATTAAGAAAAATGTGGATTTTTAGTGGATTTAATAATACTAGATGAATGCTATGGTATGTTTAACTGTTGGGATATTCTGGATAAGGTTAAGAAATTGCATGAAGTTAAACATCTCAATGTTATGAGATTTTTCTACAAGAAATAATGGAAGGGTTCTCCAAAATTTTATTTGCTGTAAGTTTATTCATCAGAGGAAACAACATTAGATCAGCCTCATTTTCGCACACCAATTAGATGCCATAAATACTAGGCAACTATGCCACACTGAATATAATTCATAGAGCCTTTATGACTGTTTTATAGACCAATTTGAGAAACTTACCCATATTTTGAATACATAATTAAAAAAAACATAAGAAAAATAATTTGCTATTTTATACTATGAGTGCATGGTAATTTCATGGATTAAAGGGTGCTAAAACAAGACACTTTCCTGACAACTGACTGTAGCAGCCTGTAACTAGGGGCAAGCTAGCGTCACTAAACAGCCAGGCAAGCCACCTGAGGCTAGTAAAAAGACACTTTTGTCATTACACGCCCTCTGTGTTTTGACTATCAAAAAAAGAAAGTGTAACAACAATGTTGTATGTCATTGATGATAGCACTAATAATTATGTTTGTACAGAGCTGACCAGGGTGGATGTGTGGATATTAAGAAGTGGGTATTTTGTCAAATCACTTCTTGTGTATGTCAGGCACCTGTAAATTCAATTATGGATACATAATTCATGAATGTGTAGAGTCAGAAAATGTGTATCAACTGAAGGCTTGTGATCAAACAGTGTGATAACAATCAAACCAGCTTGGCAACATGTGCATGGAGTAAGCATGTGATTGACCTTTGACCATTCCACTCTTGCTGTGGAATTTCTGACTAGACAAGGTCAATGGGGAATTGGATATTGCAAATTACTAAGAGAAAAATAGTAGTAAAAGGCATAAAACAATTACTGACAAATAAAAACTATTTTCTCCCTTCCCAATTCTTACTAACCCTGCTTGTCGGCAGCTCCACAACTCCTTGGACAGATCTGTGGGATGGCGAGGGTCAGGCATATGGTTAATCCAATCCCATGTTGCCCAGCCGCCGATTCTTTTTGGACTGTTCATCCAACATGGAAGCCTTTAGTCAGATCATGCATGGGATGATTACATTCAACAACTACACTTCTGCAATTTAATTTGCAGGCGACCAATCTGGACAGAAGAAGTCGCTCCTGGTGAGCAACGTGACAAATAATCAGATTTGTCTAACCCAAACCCCGGGCAGCGCTACGCTAATTTGCAATGCCTCATGCAGGAGGTCTGGGGAATGTCAGAGAAACAGTACATATTAAATCTTATTCAGAGTGACTTACAAGTGCACAGAGTATAATTTTAAAAAGCCAGGTGAAACCATCACAGAGCTGAATTGAATTGCATTTTAATCAATGAATTAGTCATTATACAAATAATAAACACAATAAACATAGTTATAAAGACAAAAGGGGTGGCTGTGTAACTATTTTAGGTATTCTATGAAAATATAGGGTTAGGAAAGTTTCTGGAAATGGGCAGCGGTTGTAATTCGATGTTGCACTGCATTGTATGGAATTATGAACCTGTGGTTGCGGAAGTACTGCACGTGGTCTGCAAATTATTATTGTTTAAACGTTTTTATATAAATGAAGTACAAACTTAACACTATAGCTTACATTTTCGGGTGTTTAGTTTGGATGATTGTAATTTTTTCATTTTGACACTATGCCAATTCTTCAAAAAATTAATTTTACTAACCCTATAACATTCATTCAAATTTAATTAACCACACACCATAAATGGATCTGGAGTGGGCCAATATTATCACCCATTTTTTTGTCCTAAGATTTAATGACCAGTTTTGTTTTTGATCAAGTCTTTCCTGTTATAGGAAAATTTCCTGTAGCTGTAATTTACATTGGCTAAAAGGGAATGTGTTTAAATGGATTTCCAAAACTCTGAGTAAATATACAGTGTAACAACAAATTAATTTCAAAGATTAACTAAGCACTAACAGTTGTTCATTCGACTCTTATTGTTCTGTTTGTTGCGGTTAACTACTGCGATTAATGTATTTCAGTGATGTCTGTGTTTTAGAAAAGATATGCATAGTAGTGGTCCCAGAATATTTTTGATGTTAATTAGGTGGTCCGTGGAATGATAAAGGTTGGGAACCCCTGCTGTATGCTACTCAAGGGCGTAGGAACGAGTTTGATATTGAGAGGAAAGGACAGCATATATTTTTCACAAATTTATCTTATTATTGGGGGGGTACATTTCCTGTCCCCCCGTTCCTACGCCATTGATGCTACTGCTATACCATAATATACCTATAACTCTAACCTGTACATTTTCTATAACTCTTCAGTTGGCCTATTAAAATACACGGGAGGGACATAATCAAACCACATCCCGGAATCTCGCCTAGGACACTAAAATTGCCAGAGCTGGCCCTGCCTCTGGAAAAAAATTAAGAGACAACTGCAAAAATCATCACTCATTGATTTTGCAGTTAATAGAAACTATGCAGAATTTACATTTACATTACCAAAAGCAAATAACTATCGCTCCGTGGGACCAACTGTCAGCAAAATATTGTCACGCAGTGAATGCGATTGTTTAAACCATTTAATACTCTCTGTAACTCTTCGACCACTGCTCCATCTGACCTGTTTATAGTGTGCCCCTTCTCATTAAAAAGCCTAATTACCAGCAGTATTGTATTTCAGACTTGCATTTACTAGTTCGCTGTGCGTGTGAGCCAGGCCAAATCAATGACTGAATGCTTCAAGTCAGTCAGTTCATTTGGATTAGTAGAATAAAACATATGATTTGGGACTCCATTATCTTTGGTGGCAATACAGGGAGCAAACAGGAAGGTGACAGCATTAAAAAACTCATGAATAGAGTAATTTTCTCTTCGTTTTATCAAGTCATTATAATTGTCTGTTTAATGACTATTGACATCTTTGGAGGCCTTCTTGGTTCCTTCCAATATTTGCAGTCATTTTTTGTAATGACTAATTAGAAAATGTATGTGTCAATCTCTTAATGGGAAAAGAGTGAAGTCTATAGACTACATCAATAATGCATTATTCACAATGTCCCAATAGTTACCATACCAATGTAACCCAATCTGAAAACATGGAAGACTATAGAGTCAGTATACGAAAGGAATACCAGTTAGAGTTGCCACCTACAACAACCAGACTGAAGACCCAGATGCATCAAAGAAATCCAAATGATTTAACAAGCTTTCAAGAAAAGGGATTGGCAATAAACTAAGAAGGTGTAGTTCTACTACTGTTCTGTATAGTACTGTTGATCGATTACAATACAGAATTGTCCCCTCATCAAAGCTTGAGTCACTGGGAATGACCATTTGCCTGTGCAACTTAGATACTGAACTTCCTGTCTGAATGCCCATAGCAAGGGTTGAGATTAGGAAAAACACCTCTGACACACTGATATGGTGGCCCCCGAGGCATGTGTGTGTGCTTGGTCCCATCCAGTGGACCCTAAAAACATGACTGTTTGGCAACGAACAGCTTCAACACAGTCAGTCCTTTACTGTTGCTACCTGTTACAGACCCCATTCAGCCAGCAGCTGTACATTAAATACCCTATGTGAACTGATTGCCCCCCACTTATCCCGTGAGTTCTTATTGTTAGGTGGCCAAACCTGGGACATGCTCAACATTCCAACCAATTTACAATCTAAATTTGATGCTGTTAACCTCACAAAAAAATTTAAATGAGCCTACCAAGTACAACTTAAAAAATGTAAACAATGGTACCCTTATAGATTAGAGGTCATCCAATTATGATCTTTCAAGACCAATACCGATTATTGGGAGATCGAAAAAGGCTGATTATAATTAATCAGACGATTATTTTACAGTCATCTATTTATGAAGTCATGTCTTAATAATGGGCACAGTAAGATTTGTCTTTGATATAACTTTGTCTATTAAATCTGTTTCCTAAAACAAATAATTGGGTATTGCCACAAAAACACTAAGTCTGTGACCAATTTAGTTTTGGTGCCGATGTCGGAAGGCACAGATATCTAACGTATTTACAAAGCACTGCATATATATCTCTGGTTTGGCCTGATTATGCAGATATGAACTCCATTTTCCTGATCATTTTGTCTTAACTTGCCACTTCCCAAAACTTCTGAACTCATTAAGTAACTGAAAAGTAATCCTAAAAGTAACTTTGCCCAACACTGGTCGCAAGTAAGAAATAATCCAACTTGTGCAGAGCTTTGGCGTACGGCACCAGAACCAGATGTTACTGTATCACAGAGAAAGAGCTAATATGTCGCTTTCACCTATGGGTTCATGGGATTGCAAGAAAAGCTTTGACAGCTCAGTAGATTGTCACACAAAATAGTGTCAATGAATACTAAACTGAAAAAGCTCCTGCCAGTTACCTTGCTGGAGGAAGACAGTGGTATGCAACATTGTCCTCCATCTTGAAGATGTGGAAGATTGATTACGATGTTGATTGCGGTGTACAAGTGTGTCTGCGTGACAACCGTACATCTCAGAATTTCTCCCAAATTATGTTCAGGAAACTATTTTGAAAACCTGAATTACGTTATATGCCAACATATTTAGGGTTTTTTACGTTTGAACTGCACGTTTCGTTATTAGGCTATATTTGTACTTTAATTACATTGCTTCGGTACATTTCGTTTAGCGGATTTATGCGAGAACATTCCATGGTTAGGCATTAGGTTACTAACGGTTAAGGTTAGATATGACGTTACTGAGGTTAAGGTTAGGATTAATGTTAGGGTTAACATTGCAAAAAAACGACAATCGTCTGTCTGCATGACGCATGCAATGTAGAACAAAACATGCACAAAGTGCCAGTCTGGATTTGAACTTGCGAACACTGGCATGCAAGTCACAGATTTATACGCCCATCCACATTCCCCGACCTCCACCCTAGCAAAAACGATGCTATTTAAATGCTACGTCATGATTTTCATATGTTTATACAAACTATTTTTGTATATTTACTGTTATTCGAGTGTTCAATTTAGTTCCCTAAAAACGTAATTGCCTATCTCATACATTCATATTTTATATATTTCGGTTTTACAAAATAGTTTCATCGGAACGTATTTCATGTGATTTAGGGCTGCTGCGTGACGGTGCCGTATGGTGATTTCTTTGCCGTGCCTGGTGTGATTCCAGCATTAAACATCTTCCAGTTTCTTTCTAGTTGATCACTAATCTCCATCAGACCAGCTCCCTTAGCCCTGTCAGCCTGCAGCTTCTTTCTGTCATTCTTTTCTGTTTTGACAAGTTATTGTTATTAAACTTAAATTTACAACAAGTCTAGGCTTAATGAGTGATCAGTCCATTCAAATGTTGTATGTTTGTCTTAACTGGCAAAAACTGTGTTTCTCACATGACTGAACTTGAGGCAGAGCTGCCAGCACCACCTCTCTTAAAGAGTGTTCTTATATCCATAACTACAGTTCAGTAGCTACAGGTTTAGGAATTGACAGATATACTATTGAATAGCATTATGATCATCTCTAATGTTATGGTTTCACAAAGATGAACTGTTTAGAAACAATCAACTATAGCTACTGTGATATTCTGATTGTTTTTGTTTGAGATGTCAATGACATAATATCCTTGTCAATTAAGCCTACACTCTCACGCCAGTGGAGTTTCTTTACCTCACGCAGGTTAAACCTAAAGTTAACTAACATCAGCTCAAGTTAGTTAACAAGCAAATAACTTTACTTTGATAGCTGGCGTACAGACTAATGAAAAAATAATTGTTGTAAATTAATTTTTGATTTGTAAATAAATGTCTGCCCTAACATCCAACCATAACATAACAACCAAAAATGCACATAGTAAAATGCTACAGTATCTTCACTTCAATCATGTTGGAAAGAACCACAGAATGTCTGTCACTATGGGTAATGACAGTGTTCATTCTAGTCACCATGTAGGCTACAGCTTTTATAATCTAAATGCCATATTAACCTTAGACCAGCCTCCTCCAGGTTCTAGGGCCTGGTAAACAATGAGTATAGTGATTTGTCAAAAAAAAATATTTAAATTAAAAAAGGTCTATGGGTGTTGAAGTCCGCCTAGCACAAGATTGACCTTTTGGCCTCTGAAAGGGTCATACTTTGGCCTACAGTGAAGTGCCTTATGTTGGATTCAGAAGACACATATCACATAAAATACAAATGTGTTTATTTTCTGTTTATTATGGTTTATGCATGTGCACCATGAACAATAAGGCTCCTGAACCAGTGTGACAATGTTTGGGGCCCATACAAACAGGTCAACATATTTTCTTTACATATTTCTCACTATTTGTCCTAGAAATTAAATAAAAACAGCCTATTCCTCATAAAAAAATATTTATTTTGTGTAGGATGATTTCCTCTCATTGCAGATTTGTTATTTTGTCAATTTCACTTTGTGCTTCATCTCTTTAATGTTTTTAGTATATTAACCATATAAACTTAACTAGTGATTATGCGATTGATTTAATTTCTCCCCTGAAAAATCAATTTCATGCTAGCTAGAAACTTCTCTGCAGCCACAATGTGAGATTTAGATGTAGCAGCATGTAACACAAGGTCAGGCTGCAAGCAGTTTGCTCTCAGATTTAACACTAGAGGACGTGTTTCCTCCAGAAGAAAGTATTGGCCATAATCGGTAAGGAAAAATGCAGATTAATAAATATTTTCAAAACTCATAATCTTCCAATGTTAATTGGCAAATCTGATCAATCGGTCAACCTCTATTATAGATATTATCTTAACTAACATTCCCTTAAAATATACCCCTGCTGCCTTCAGCCAGGACCTCAGTGATCACTCCCTAATTGCATGCTTCCGTAACAGGTTAGTTAGTCAAACTACCACCCCTCATTACTGTCAAACGCTCTCTAAAACACTTTAGTGAACAGGCCTTCCTAACTAACCTAGCACAGGTATCCTGGAAGGATGTTGACCTTATCCCGTCAGTCGAGTTTGCCTGTTCGTTCTTTAAAAGTCCTGAATAAACATGACCCACTCAAAAAGTTTAGAACTAAGATTAGATATAGCCCTTGGTTCACTCCAGATCTGATCACTCTCGCCCAGCACAAAAACAACATGTGGCATACTGGGGCGGCATGGGGCGGCAGTGGCTCAGTGGGTCAAGTAGGTTGTCCAGCAATCGGAAGGTTGGTGGTTCGATCCCCGGGTCCTCCTGACCAAGTGTCGAAGTGTCCATGAGCAAGACACCTAACCCCAGCTGCTCCCGACGAGCTGGCTGGCGCCTTGCATGGCTGACACCGCCGTCGGTGTATGAATGTGTGAATGAATGGGTGAGTGTGAGGCAATGTAAAGCGCTTTGGTGGCCATTGTTGGTCAGAAAAAAGCGCTATATAAATGCAGTCCATTTACCATTTACTGCTTCAGCCTAAAAAAAAACTCAATGACAAGGTTAGGAATCGGTACACACAGTCAGTCAGGAATGCGAAGACTAGCTTCTTTAAACAGAAATTAACACCCTGTAGCACCAATTCCAAAAAGTGAAGACCGTGGAGAATAAGAACACCTCCTCCCATCTGCCTACTACTCTATGTGCCCTATCTTGCACCCGGCGCAACGCAGCGCAAAGCCTGAACGCAAGTGTTTTTGCTAGTTTAAGACTGACGCAGTTGTAAATTTCCCATCCAGCGCCCGTGTTGTTTAAATAGCAAGTGCACATATTTGTGCCCATGTGCGTGCCGGTCTAATAGGGAGGTGGATTTAGACACGCCCAAAGCGCACTTGCGCCATGCGCTACACACCATGCCCTTAGATCGTTAAACTAGGGCCCTACGACTTAGTTAACATTATTACCACTGTCAAAACTGCACATCATTGAAAATGTGGCCCCACATCCCCTGCAACACGATGCCCTATCCCCCCTTACTTCTCCTTCACCCAAATTCAATTAGCTGATATTCTGAAAAAACTGCAAAATCTAGAACCTTACAAATCAGCTGGGCAATATAACCTGTATTAAAAATGTTCTGCAGCTATCATTGCAACTCCTATTACTAGCCTGTTGCACCTATCATTCATACAACTCAGATTAGTGATCCATCAAGATTTGAAAGCAGCTGTGGTTATTCCCATTTTGAAGAGGGGGGGACACTTTTGACCCTAACTGTTATAGACCCATAATGTGTCTGGAACGGCCCTCCCGAAAAAAATGACATTTTTGCTGAAAGACTGCAATTAGATTCACTACAGACATTCTGATTTCAGACACATGTCCCATGTCTCTATTAAGACTGACAGCACAATAGGGGATGCAAAAATTACATTATGTAGCAATAAAACACTGGTATCAGATCGGTACTATAAATCCAGTACTCGGATGGGTATCAGCAATGAAAAAGTAGTATTGGAATCCTTAACTAGCATGTACACTGTATACAGACATTTAGCGAACTAAGCTAGCAACTTTAGCGACACCTTTACATTTGTATGAAAATTGGTGGATATCTAGCTGAAAGGGTATACATTATGGAAAAACAAAATGTAGGTGATCATGGTATAATGTTTAATGGGAGACGTGTTTCATGCCCTACAATTTGTGTGTGTGTACACCTGTGTGTTGTTTGAAAAGTGGACTGGAAAGAAGTGCATTACCAATGCTCACTAAAACTTAAAATCATCCATGGCTATCATGCCCATCCTGAAAACTGGCCACCACTGGGGAACTATACATGGGGCCCAGGCGTAACTTCAACTTTGAGACAGATTACATTATTCTCAAATATCTGCTGATATTGAGTGGAATCCCTCTGCTGATACTGAGGCAACCCTCAACTTTAACAAGATTCCCACTACCGACACTGGCCACATAGCCCAACAGCATGATGGAACCTCCACCAAATTTTACTGTGGGTAGCAAGTGTTTGTCTAGGAACGCTTTGTTCTTTTGCTGCCATGCATAACACCCCTTGTTATTACCAAATAACTCTAGTTTGTTTAATCAGTCCACAGCAACTTCTTTTAAAAGGAAGCTGGCTTGTCCAAATGTGCATTTGTATACCTCTGTTTTTGGCGTCTCTGTTTTTGGCGTGTGTGCAGAAAAGTGAATTGTTGAACTATGAACAGTAAGAACATCTGCAGCAAAATGATGTTGTAGGTCTTTGGAGGTGGTCTTTGGGCTGTCCTTAGCCTTTGTGTCTCCAATATTGTACTTGGCCTGCCACTTCTGGCCTTAACAAGAACTGTGCCTGTGGTCTTCGATTTTCTCACAATGTTCCTCACAGTGGACACTGACACCTTAAATCTCTACGATAGCTTTTTTTAGCCTTCCCCTAAACCATAATGTTGAACAATCTTTGTTTTCAGGTCATTTGAGAGTTGTTTTGTGACCTCCTCTCACAATTGGCCACCTTAAATACGTTTTCTCATGATTGGATGCACCTGTCTATGACATTCTAGGCTTAATGAGCTCAACAAACTAATTGTGTGTTCAAATTAATCAGTGCTAGGTAGTTACAGGTCTTTAAATTAACAAAATGACAAGGGTGCCCAAAGTTATGCACCTGTCTAAGTTTGTTTTAATGCATATTATACATTTTCTGTTAATCCAATGAAACTCATATCTCTACCGAAATATTACTGTGTCCTTCAGTTATTGGATAGATCAAAATGAAATTGCTGATCCAAACACCCAATTTATAAATGAAAATCATGGAAAATCATTGTCAGGGGTGCCTAAACTTTTGCATACAACTGTACATACAAGAAACACAATATAGACAGAAAGGTTGATACTTAGGGCCTCCAGCAGCTCAGAATACTCAATGACCTGATTTATTTCATATGGTTGCCGGCATGGAAGCACAGTGATCCATGCAGTCAGTCGACTGGACATGAGCGATACAAATTGCCAGGAGCTCAGCTTTTCACAGTGCTATCAGCATGGGGGAGGAAAAGGGAGAGACAGATCATAGAGTAGTAAAACATAAAAACAACAGTGAAGTCCTTGCCCTTCTTTTTCCCTTAATTTGCAAATCATAAGATACCATATGCAACTTTTAAACTTTTATATGGATCAACAATTTATTTGACATTTTGGGGTAAATAAAAATCAAAAACGGGAGATGTTGCGTTATATAAAATATATAACCTCCCGCCATCTCTCTCTCTCTCAACGTACGTACGTGTGTACATTGCATCAAATAGGTCTGCATGGCTGTCGTCCCAGAAGGAAGCCTCTTGTAAAGATGATGCTCAAGAAAGCCTACAAACAGTTTGCTGAAGACAAGATGACTAAGGACATGGATTACTGGAACCATGTCCTGTGGTCTGATGAGACCAAGATAAACTTATTTGGGTCAGATGGTGTCAAGCATGTGTGGTGGCAACCAGATGAGGAGTACAAAGACAAGTATGCCCTGCCTACAGTCAAGCATGGTGGTGGGAGTGTCATGGTCTGGGCCTGCATGAGTGCTGCCGGCACTAAGGAGCTACAGTTCATTGAACTCCATGCACATGAAGGTTAAGGCAGTGCTGGAAAATAATGGTGGCCACACAAAATACTGACATTCTGGGCGTAATTTGGACATTTTCACTTAGGGGTATACTCACTTTTGTTGCCAGTGGTTTTGACCTTAAAGGCAGTGTGTGGAGTTATTTTGTGGGACAGCAAATTTACAATGTTATACAAAGTGTAATTTCTTTAGTGCTGTCACATGAAAAGTTCTAATCATACATTTCCAAATATGTGAGGGGTGTAGTCACTTTTGTGAGGTACTCTGAGTGTGTGTGTGTGTGTGTGTGTGTGTGTGTGTGTGTGTGTGTGTGTGTGTGTGTGTGTGTGTGTGTGTGTGTGTGTGTGTGTGTGTCTTTCTACTTTCTCTCAACTTTTTCAGCAATTTGAGATACAGTAGCTCCTCTGTTGGATCGGACCAAGCCAGCCTTCACGCCTCATGTGCATCAATGAGCCTTGGCCGCTTATTTACCTTTAGCGGGTTTACCGCTTTGCATCCTAGGATCACTTTTGATAGGTACTGACCACTGCAGACCGGAAACACCCCACAAGAGCTGCAGTTTTGGGGATGCTCTAACCCAGTCCAAAATTATATTCTTTGTGATTATTACTTGTTTTATTGAAAACAAATTTAAGTTAGTGAAAAATGCTAAAAAAATAACAACTAAATAAGCTAGCTAGCCAACTAGCTAGCCTTCTAGTCCCAAGAAAACAATGTGTCTTCATTGTGATGAGGTGCATTGTCAATGCAGGAACTCTGACCTGAACTGACCTGAGTGATTCAGAGGCTGGCAATAAAAAACACAACAAGAAAACAAGTGACCTTTATGGAGAGACCTACAATATCTGTCACACTTCTTTGATCATTGAATACAATTGTGATGAACAATCTCTGTCATCCACTGACATTTAAAAACAATGACTATATGGCTCTCAAGCAGTAACCTACAGGGTTTTTCCAGAACAAAGCCATAATGCACTTGTAATTCTGTGCATCTGGTAATATGTGTTGCTAGATTGCACGATAATGAGAGATCATTGTGCAGCGCTAATAGGAGCTCTTTCTCCCCTTCCATTTGCTACCACAGAAAGAGGGTGAAAAATGTTGCCAATTATGAATTTTAATAGGATTATAAGATCTCTGCAATCAACTATTCTGAGTATTGTACTAATTAATTCATCCAGAAAGGAGATGCTTAATCAAAGGGTGTGAGATTTGTGTTGTCAGGGAGATTTGCATTCTTGTATCAGGGCATTTGAATTGTAGCAGGTACCCTAAGGGGATAGGCAGTGGGCATGTTTAATGCAGATGTAAACTATAATCCATCTTTCTTAGCTTGACCTTAAGCCATGTTCTGCCAGAGCAAAGCTACATGATAACAAGGCACAACATTATCAGACTTTCCTGTGCATAACATTCAGTGGAAGGACAACCTAAATATTACAGATATTTATCTGTTTGATTGAACACTGATGGAATCTTAAACTCAAAAAAGGTTATATGCTTGGTTCCTAGTGAGACACTAAAAGTTATATTTATTTCAATTGTACAGGGTTATTTTATCTGAATCGCACTGCCTTCTGTCTGAAAGCTGAAGAAAACAATCAACAAGAATCAACAATCTAAAGCACACAGCCAAATCAACCAAAAATTGGCTTGCAAAAGGAAATATCCACTATCCTGGAATATAGCCCAGGCAGAGCCCAGACCATAATGATATAGAACAGGGGTATCCAACTGTGATCCTGAATTCCCAGCTTCTGTTTTATGTTTTTAACGTTTTAGGTGATTGCACTTACAGATACATGGTATCAGGTCTGGTTAACCCTGATTAGCAGGAGAAAATAAAAACCTATATAAAAAATAAGAGGCATCCAAAATAGCAGCAAAATATCATGAGAGTTCTCTCTTAAAAGCTATTCACAAAGCAGCTGAGACTAACTTTAACTAAGGAATGCAGAGAAATTGTAAGCTAAAAGAAATTGCTGGGTTGACCACTTTGCTGTGGATGATTTCATGTCCTATGAACAAGCTGACTTACAATGCCCACAGTGATTGGCTGATAGGGGATGGGACTCTGTCAATTAATTCATCATAACAATATTGTAGAAGATTGAGTCATGTTGCCCCATTGAAATAAAGATATTCAAATACAAATGTAGGCTAAGTGTCACTGATTAAACATGAAACCAAGAATGATATACTGACAAGTCAAGTGGATTTTCAGCTAATTGTCAGTCTCTTACATATCTGACAGCTCGTAAATAATTAGTAGATATGCATACAAGCAGCCTTTTAATTATCAGACTAGAACAACCATGCCTGGTAGTAAGAAGTGTGACGCTACATTCTGCAAACAAAAATAAAAAACCAAACTGGACACAAGAACGGCTTTTACATCTTGGCCAACTTGTGCATGTAAGGAAGGACATATTTAAAGGGAAATTTTGAGTTTGGACAACTTGTAAAACCAAAAAAGAAGTGTGGGAAAATGTATGCTTGCAAATAAATGTGGCATTCCCACTTCTGTCTAGAACTACCATTGACTGTGAAAAGCGCTGGTATTCTTTGCAGTCTCAGGTAAAGGCAAATATTGCAGAAATCAAGTGACAGACAACTGCCACAGGTAACAGGACATACAGTAAGGCCAATGATCTTCAACTATGCTAGCCCACAATGTGTTATTCTCTATAATTAAATATATTTAGCCTATACAAAAACAAACATTTTACACATTTCAAAGTTCGCAAAGCGCTTTACACATATGCACAATATAAGTAGTCATTGCCTTACCGAAGTTAGCTTGAAACCTGACAGTGTATCTCACCACAATGTGTGACGTATGGTTTGCTAAAGTGGAAAGTACGATTGCCAGAACTGTCAATCAAACCGGAGCATTTCAACTCAAATTTTGTACACCTCTTTCTAACAATTAGCTGGTTGATAAGCTGAATGAGGCTTTGTGTGGTTGGAGTGAAAACCTACAGGATGGTAGCTCTCCAGGACCAGGGTTGGAAACCCCTGCAGTATAACAATAGAGAAAATATTAACTTATCAGTGAAAAAAATATTTAGCGAATATACTGTACCACATGCGTTATACACAATTTTACGAATCAGCAACCTGCGCAGTATACGTAGGTGCCCGTTATATTAATAATTTATTACATAAGACAGGCACACAGTCTATTTTTGTTTTAGTGTTTCTTGTAGTAGCCTATGTCAATGATATTGACATATGAATTGATCAAAGCGGCAAGCCTGAAGAAGAATTAGTTGCACATGTTATTTGCTACAAATAAATACATTTAAGTAAAAATCCAATAGATATGTTGAATTTTTTACAATAATTGTCTTCCTTAGAGAATAATTTTGTTTTTAATTTGTATCTTCATCCCTGATATCAAAGAATCCATCGAAATTCTGATCAACTTCCATCGCTTCTTTCCTCCATTCCCCCACTGAGGTCTGGCCAATGATAAATACTTTTGCAAATGATAACAATAAAATGTTTCAGGAAAGGTTATGAAAATCTTTCTAACTTCACAAGTGATTTCAGAAAAATCTGAGCAAATATCTAACTTCTCCTTGTTCCTGTAATTTGTTGCAAGCATAGTTCTAACTTAACTTAGCACCCATTGCAGAGTCATGAGTAGTACAAACAGAGCTATTATGTACTTAGCCTCGAATAAACTTCTCATATCTACTCTTGTGGTCTAGGAGCTGTGTGCTTGCAGCATTAGTTTTGCATAACCAAAATAATAATAATAATAATCACCTAACAACTGGAACATGTTTGGTAAAAGGAAGGGCCTTAGAAATAGTCCCAATACAGACTGACTCTCTGACAACCAACATCTATTTGTCTTGATAATTTACCCACAGAACCCATTATTGGGGTGCTCAATCAATACAAACGACAGGTAAGGAAACACTATAGGCATGACAGCATCATAAAACACATTTTCTCCCCAAAATATTTAATCAAACTGTCCATCTCGCCAAGTGAAAGTGACACCTGCTTTCTCATTCACTAACATAATTGAAAAAGCCAATTTCCAGAGTCAAGTCATGGTGTTACCTGCATGCCAAGTCATGTATGCAATGCAGCACATCGTGTGAGTGTCTCTCTCAAGGATAAATATTGACAGATGTATGAGATGTATGAAGACAAATCGAGAGAGAGCAGGGAGTTAAGGGAAGGCAGAGAGAGAGAGAGAGAGAGAGAGAGAGAGACAGAGAGAGAGAGAGAGAGAGAGAGAGAGAGAGAGAGAGAGAGAGAGAGAGAGAGAGACCGAGACCGCGAGAGAGACCGCGAGAGAGACCCGGAGAGAGACCCGGAGAGAGACCCGGAGAGAGACCCGGAGAGAGACCCGGAGAGAGACCCGGAGAGAGACCCGGAGAGAGAGAGAGAAACCAGGAGAGAGAGAGAGAGAGAGAGAGAGAGAGCGAGATTCATAGATGTCTGATGGGATTCCCACAAACATGTGTGCTGGGTAAAGCAACAGGGATGGTCCTGTTTATCAAAACACCTTCCATTTCAGCATTTCTGGAAAGATATCCAACATTATTCCTGGGAGGTCCGAGTGCAGACACATTTATGTTTTAAATAACAGCTCTCAGCCAAGTACCCAAAGTACTGTCTACTTCTCCCTTCCAAAACAGTTATCAGAGCAGAACATCAATCTACGCCCTCACCCAACAGTATGTATGCCGATCAATATTCAACAACAATGGCTGTCAGCTCACCTATAGATATACAAATGGTGACAGAAGCTAAAGAGTGAGTCACACTAGAATTTACTAGAAATGTAAACACACTTCAGGAATCAGTACGTTAGCATGCTTGCATTATAATTTTGATATAGGATGGAAAAGTGTATGTATAAATAATAATCAGAGAACATTTTACACATTTGAAATAGATTCTATGTTTTGCAATACATAAACATGTTGTGAAATACAATCATTCCATTATTACTGCAGATGCATTATGGATATATTCTTATATTACATTGCAAAAACATATAGTGTCCTTTTATGGATTATACAGCAATACAATAATACCCAGTATTGTAGGGAAATATCTAAACACATAACTTATAGAGGGCAGAACAACCCTGTAGGATCTCAAGCCCAAAACCAAGAACGGATTATTATACCAAAAAGAGAATAAGCACATTATTCAAGCAAATCAGGGATGGAAAATAATGCAAGGTTTGTGTGGTTGAAAACCATGATTAATAGACAAAAGATAGTGTTTTTCACCAAGATTTGAGGCCAGAGCTGACTAAGAAATGTGACCCTATACTTTCACTCTGACCATACATTTCCATTCTGAGATAGAGATCAGTTCTAATGACACAAACTAAATTGTATACCAGCTAAACAATGTCATTCTCAACATATTGGAGGAGATTGTTTTTTGTATTCATTGTGTTTGTGGTGGATGGCTGTTTACTTGGCCTGGAGCTTAGGTCACACCCACCTTACTAAGGAGACAAACTGTTGCTCAGCAACCAGGGGTGGCAATAGAACTGTTTTATCAGGAACAGAATGTTCGTTAGGTAAGGGTGAAGAGGGGGAGCGAGAGAGGGAAAGAGAGAGAAAGAACCAGTAAGAGAGAAGCTAGAGTTGTGATTTACCCATTTTCAAGGTGAGGGTTAGGATGGTTCAACCATTTCTTTGTCTTCATCCCCAGCTAGTCTGTAAAGGAAATAATGGTAGGATACGTCCAGGGACTACAGGCTTCCTGTTCACTAGGGCAAAAGACAGCTCTGTCTGCAGAAACACAGCTGAGGCCTTGATGACGTGCTGTCCAAAACGAAAGGTGGACATGTTGATGACTGCAGGCCTGAAAGAGATGGAAGACATTTTCTATTGAAGACAGACTCAATAATAAAAGGAATCAAGACAATAAAATGATGTGAAATGAGGCCTAAGAGCTGCAGAACAGCAAAATGACAACCTTCTAAACAACCAACCATTCATGGAAACCGGTTTTCAAGGTAGAGAAGTTGACAAACATTACATTTAATCTAAAATGACTATGGCCAATAGTAGGGTGTGATGGTCAGGTGTCTATACTAGAAAAATATAGTGTATCAGAACACTTTAATCACATAAAAAATGTAAAAATACAGATAAGAAATGCAGTCATATTAAACAATGAACTTTAGTGAAGGGCTCAATTTGAGGCGTGTCAAAAGTTTGCAATTGAAATGATTTGGTGCACTCATCACAAGGTCAAAAATAAGAAGATGGCAAAAAAGATGAGGTCACATTTGACAAACCTTTTCTATTAGCTAAGAATTAATACAATGGTAAAAATAAAGAAGTTATATGACTGTCTCAATCTCCCATTCACATTCATCACTTATTCTCACCTAACCATACTTGAACTAGCTTTTTGTGAAAATCCAGGAATACAGCTTTATACCTACAAATACTAGTTTACATTGGCCAACATTCAGTTAGACCTTGGGGATAAACATACATTCTCTAAATATAACAGGGGCCTAGAGGTTTTCCAACCAATCCTGTGAAAAACCCTGAGCTAGCATACAGCATATAAAATTACCAGTAAAAAAATCCTCTGGCATTCCTCTCTAAAAAGCAGTAAATTGGCATTCTGCTAGGACTGCTCTCCCTCAATTTAATTACATCTAGTGAATGTGAGAATATCTCCTTCTGAAAAGTGTGCATGCCTTATCGTAATGGGGTTAAATTAGGTCTAAGCCATTAAACAGGTCACCGTACACGCATCCCAGCTGACGCTACATGTGAGAGGAGACTAAACAGACATGCTTGGGCCTGGAGATTATCACACTGTTTCTTATCCTGTGTCAATATTCCTCCCTTATAGGTTCTGCCAGAACCTTCGGTTCATCTTTCCTTAGCATCAGGAACTGAGAGGAGAGAAGTTTGAGACACTGAGGGAGGCAGGAGGAAAGGAAAGAGATTATGTCAGAAAGAAATAAGAGACCAAAGGAAAAAAAAACGCTGTACTCTGGGCAGATTTGGGCCTGGTCCCAGAAGACACATTCACAAACGCTCACCAGCTGTCTATCGCATTAACATTCCAAAAGGACTCCAACAATTCCACAATTAAGAATTTGAATGCCGCAATTAGTTTATTGCACACAGTGATGACCCAATCAATGTTCACTTTGGACAATTTTCATCTGAGTTCGTTTAAAATGATAGCACTTCAAGTTTGAAAATTGACCTGCTTTTGCCATGTTTTCACTTTGAGATAAACTTAATAGTTTATGGTTATTACTGGGTACAGAATTGTCAATCTTCAGCTCCATGTGGCATAGTGGGCTAAGTCGCTGCTTTGCAGGTCTGCTACATTACTGTCGTCACAATTTTTACAGTGCCTTGCGTAATTATTCGGCCACCTTGAACTTTTTGACCTTTTGCCACATTTCAGGCTTCAAACATAAAAATATGAAACTTTAATTTTTTGTGAAGAACAACAAGTGGGACACAATCATGAAGTGGAATGAAATTTATTGGATATTTCAAACTTTTTTTAACAAATAAAAAACTGAAAAATTTGGCATGCAAAATAATTCAGCCCCCTTAAGTTAATACTTTGTAGCTCCACCTTTCGCTGCGATTACAGCTGTAAGTTGCTTGGGGTATGTCTCTATCAGTTTTGCACATCGAGAGACTGAAATTTTTCCCCATTCTTTCTTACAAAACAGCTCGAGCTCAGTGAGGTTGGATGGAGAGCATTTGTGAACAGCAGTTTTCAGTTCTTTCCACAGGTTCTCGATTGGATTCAGGTCTGGAATTTGACTTGGCCATTCTAACACCTGGATATGTTTATCTGTGAACCATTCCATTGTACATTTTGCTTTATGTTTTGGATCATTGTCTTGTTGGAAGACAAATCTCCGTCCCAGTTTCAGGTGTTTTGCAGACTCCATCAGGTTTTCTTCCAGAATGGTCCTGTATTTGGCTCCATCCATCTTCCCATCAATTTTAGTCATCTTCCCTGTCCTTGCTGAAGAAAAGCAGGCCCAAACCATGATGCTGCCACCACCAGGTTTGACAGTGGTGATGGTGTGTTCAGGGTGATGAGCGGTGTTGCTTTTATGCCAAACATAACGTTTTGCATTGTTGCCAGATTTGTGCAGTATACGACTGATCGTTGTCCTATGGACAGCCCACCTCAGCTGTAGATCTCTGCAGTTCATCCAGAGTGATCATGGGCCTCTTGGCTGCATCTCTGATAAGTCTTCTCCTTGTATGAGCTGAACGTTTTTAGAGAGACAGCCGGTTCTTGGTAGATTTGCAGTGGTCTGATACTCCTTCCATTTCAATATTTTTGCTTGCACAGTGCTTCTTGGGATGTTTAAAGCTTGGGAAATCTTTCTGTATGCAAATCCGGCTTTAAACTTCTCCACAACAGTATCTCGGACCTGCCTGGTGTGTTCATTGTTCTTCATGATGCTCTCTGTGCTTTCAACGGACCTCTGAGACGATCACAGAGCAGGTGCATTTATACGGAGACTTGATTACACACAGGTGGATTCTATTTATCATCATTAGTCATTTAGTTCATTAGTCATTTAGAGATCCTCACTGAACTTCTGGAGAGAGTTTGCTGCACTGAAAGTAAAGGGGCAGAATAATTTTGCTCGCTCAATTTGTCAGTTAATTTGTTAAAAAAGTTTAAAATATCCAATAAATGTCGTTCCACTTCATGATTGTGTCCCACTTGTTGTTGTTTCTTCACAAAAAAATACAGTTTTATCTCTATGTTTGAAGCCTGAAATGTGGCAAAAGTTCGAAATGTTCAAGGGGGCAAAATACTTTCGCAAGGCACTGTATGTAACCAAGGCTCAGAAGCCCTGAACACCAGCATGATGCAGCAAAACCTGACATAGTGCTACCAGGGATAAGATACAGGTGTATGCAAAAGTTTAGGCACCCCTGACAATTTATATGATTTTCATTTATAAATAATTGAGTGTTTGGATCAGCAATTTCATTTTGATCTATCAAATAACTGACGGACACAGTAATATTTCAGTAGTGAAATGAGGTTCATTGGATTAACAGAAAATGTGCAATATGCATCAAAGCGAAATTAGACGGGTGCATAAATTTGGGCACCCCAACAGAAATATCACCTCAATATTCAGTTGAGCCTCCTTTAGCAGAAATAACAGCCTCTAGTCGCTTCCTATAGCCTATAATGAGTGTCTGGAAATGGATGAAGGTATTTTGACCATTCCTCCTTGCAAAACATCTCCATATCAGTTTGGTTTTATGGTTGTCGAGCATGGACAGCCTGCTTCAAATCACCCCACAGATTTTCAATGATATTTAGGTCTGTGAACTGGGATGGCCATTCCAGAAAATGTTACTTGTTCCTCTGCATAAATGCCAAAGTAGATTTTAAACATTTTTTTGAGTTGTTGTCTTGTTGAAATATTCAGACCCGACGTAACTTCAACTTTGTTACTGATTCCTCTACATAATTCTAAAATATCTTCTGATATTGAGTGGAATCCAAGGGACCCTCAACTTTTACAAGATTCCCAGTACCGGCACTGGCCACACAGCCCCACAGCATGATGGAACCTCCACCAAATTTTACTGTGGGTAGCAAGTGTTTGTCTAGGAACACTGTGTGCTTTTGCCACCATGCATTTCACCCCTTCTTATGACCAAATAACACCGTTTTTGTTTCATGAGTCCACAGCACCTTCTTCCAAAATGAAGCTGGCTTGTCCAAATGTGCGTTTGCATACCTCATTCGACTCTGTTTGTGGCATGTGTCCAGAAAACGCTTCTTCTGGATCACTCTACCGTACAGCTTCTCCTTGTGCAAAATGTGCTGAACTGTTGAACGATGCACATTGATGCCATCTGCAGCAAGATGTTGTAGGTCTTTGGAGGTGGTCTGTGAGCTGTTTTTGACTATTCTCACAATCCATCGCCGTAGACTCTGATATTTTACTTGGCCTGCCACTTTGGGCCTTTACAAGAACTGTGCCTGTGGCCTTCCATTTCCTCACTATGTTCCTCACAGTGGACACTGACAGCTTAAATCTCTGTGATAACTTTTTTTAGCCTTCCCCTAAACCAGGGCTGCCCAACCCTGTTCCTGGAGATCTACCAACCTGTAAGTAAGTTCACTTCAACCCTAATTTAGCACACCAGATTCTAATAATTCTCTAAACGAAAGCTAAAATATGTTGCCCACAACAAGGGTTGGAGAGAAAACCTACATGGCGGTAGATCTCCAGGAATAGGGTTGGGCAGCTCTGCCCTAAACCATAATGTTGAACAATCTTTGTTTTCAGGTCATTTGAGAGTTGTTTTGAGGCCACAATGTTGCCACTCTTCAGAGAACAGTCAAAAAGAACATCTTGCAACTGGCCACCTTAAATACCGTTTCTGATGATTGGATGCACATGTCTATTTTCTGTTAATCCAATGTACCTCACTTCACTACCAAAATATTACTGTGTCCTTCAGTTGTTTGAATGATCAAAATGAAATTGCTAAAACAAACACCTAAATCTTTGCATATGAGTCTGTATGGATAGGTCGGACTATATATGCTACCTTGGTAGGGTCAGGGTGAATTGGTCATGATCAATTGGTTGGGGAAAAGAAATGGGGAAAAGTAAAAAGACACATTTTCATCATGAGGAAATTCAGAGCGCTAGCTATATGCAAGAACAGTTCGCCTGGCAACACTATATTATGCCAGCAACCATGTTTTCAAATGAGACACTGACAATATATTCAATCATACTGTGTGTACAACAGATTTGTTACTCTTATTAATAAAAAGTTATTAACTCTGGAGTGACCAACATCAACTCAACTTTCACTGTAGAGGTATCATGAATGGAAACACTCTGTGGAGACACAAGACTCTACAAGCATGCAACATCAAAGGAACACCTCACCTGTAAGGTTGTGTGTGGGGAAATACAGAGATCTTGTGACACAGGCAAGGAAAAATATACGCTTCTGAATACAGAACAACTTAAAAATAGGTACTATATATTATTGATGTGGTGTAATTCCTGGTGAGCAATCAGTTGCCTTAAGCTCGAAAAATAAACTCAAAGCCTTTGATGACACGTCAGAGGGAAGATGGGAACTCTGAGTTATTTGAGTACAGTCAGAAAAGGTCCAGTATTAGCTGATATTTTTCAAATTCATCCCTGGAAATGCAACATAAACTAGACACGAATTGCAGAACAAACTACAAGAAAAATGAGCAGCCTTACGACTTGAGGCAATAGTTACTGAAGTAGGCAGTTTGTGGTTAACAATTAAAATAGATGGATCAAGAGATTTTACTGGATGTGAAAATATATAAAATGTATTTTGTTTAGTCTCAGAAACTAATGAGGTAACTGAACGCCTGTTCACAATAGCTACTGCTGATGCTTGGAATGCTCAGATTTTAACAGACACTATACAAGAAGAGCTGGCTAAAACTCAAGTGTTTACATGACGGATGTATCATTGTGCTTTCCTTAGGTCTGGGAAGCATGGTGTTGTTTGAAAGCTTCAGCTTTTACAAGAGAAACACCATATGTTTATTGCTTAAATCACCAGCTTCATCAGCTTTTTGCATCCGTTAATAGAAGAGAAAGCAGTCAAAGATCTCTTTAGTATTCATGGCACTCTGTATACATTTTTCAAAAAGCCAACAAAAGCTATACATTACAAGGGTGAAAAACTTGCTTGCTTGACTGACAACGACTTGCCACTGGTGCACAAAGTGCTTATGCTACAGGACACCCAAAACAAGCTCCTACAGAGAGAATAGACACCTGTTGGCAGATCTCAAGTGACAAGTGCAGCCACATGTGTGGGTAAATGCCCCTGCGATGGGAGATTTGGAGATTTATGGGATACTCCAACCACCTCCAAAAGAGAGGTCAGCTCTGCACCCAACCAGGGGTGTAATGGAGGGTAAATACACGTCGACCTTGCACATCTTTTTTGTGAAAAAAACATTTACTAACAGTTTCATTTAGCTCATTATTGTTTACCCACTTATTTTTTTCACCTTACATTTGACACTTTTAGCAGATTTATCCAGAGTGTCTTACAGTACTGGGATATTCCCTCTGGAGCAATTTAGGATAAATTGAGCCACCTGACACCCCAACTTAAGACAAAAAATATGTTTGTGTCAATTAGCAAAATCCTTTGTCTGTTGTTAAAAAAAAACTCATCCAAACATTAGGGTCATAATTGTGGTACCCACAAGACACGCCCTGCATTGGGGCCCGCTACGTGGGGAGGGCCTTTGGAGATGGGCCTGTTTTTCAGTTCTTTTGTCCTTATGTCTTGGGGGTTGTCTTGGGGACATCAAGATGTTGACGTTTTTCACAGTTTACCAAGGTAATTTGTAATAAAATGACTCACTATAAATAGTGTGTATCAGCTCAGCTGTCTACAATTGTTTAATCCAGTCAGCACATCTTGGGGGGTGGGGTGTTGAGTGGTTAACATTTTTAACACAAAGTTTCACTGAGTGCCAATCTCAGATTGGTGCCACCTTTCTATTTTTGCTGGGATTTTCATTTGTTGCTGGGCCTCAACATCTCGATTATACATTTAGATGCAACAAACATCAGCTGGCAAGTACAACACTCGAACACCTAAAGACAGCTTGCCATGCAGCAACTTAAATTGGTTGCTAAGATACCTGTTAATGAAAGAAAATTAGCAAACGAAAAAATATGGTAGCAGTGCACTGAAACCCAAAATGCAAAGGACAAATGAAGAATTCACATCTAAACTACCAAAAATAATATCAATGTTAAAAACATTACCAGCTGGAATTTAACAAGAAATTAAACAATGGATTACAGTTGTCAGCCCAACATTCTTGGACCTGGCATCCATCTCGACAAATAAGGTACGCCTAAATCGAGTTTTCTAATGCACACTTTATTGTAACCTTACTGTTAGTGGTGATTAGCTTGCTCATCCAAAGCCTCTTCAAAATTCTCTGAAAATCTATTGCCTTTGCACACTTCATAAACAAAATTGTACAGTTGTATGCAAAGGTTTAGGCACCCCTGACAATTTCCATGATTTTAATTTAAAAATAACTGTGTGATTTGATCAGCAGTTTCATTTTGATCTATCAAATAACTGAAGGACACAGTAATATTTCGGTCGTGAAATGAGGTTTATTGGATTAACAGAAAATGTGCAATATGCATCGAAGCGAAATTAGACAGGTGCATAAATTTGGGCACCCCAACAGAAATATCACCTCAATATTTAGTTGAGCCTCCTTTTGCATAAATAACAGCCTCTAGTCACTTCCTATACATTAAGACGAAATTAGACAGGTGCATACATTTCCTCCCATTGAAATGTCTACAATGAATAGAAATTTCAATGGGAGGAATTTAGCCCGCTTCAGGGCAAAATCTGAGCTGAAGTCTGAATATAAATACCTTCCTCTCACAGTTGATCACATCCTCTTTGCCTCTCTGATTCAACACGTAGTAGAAGAGCATCATAAAGACGTGTGATTTGGGAATGTAACCTCTGGATGCATGCCAAAGCAGTAAGCCTGGTCTAGCTTTGGATGAAACTGAAAATGGAAGGAAAGGATCTCCATGAAGAACCCAGCCAGAAATCTAACACGGTCAAGCTGCTCATTTCCATCCAGCAAGACAAATATCCAGAGGCTGCAGCGCCTCAAACAAGACTCGAGGTCATCTGTTTTTTCAACCAGTCGGCGCTTTTCACATTCCAAATGGGTGACTGTCTACTCCAGGCCTACAATCCGGTCACTGTAGTCAGAACAGTTGTGCTCAAATCCTTCAGTTCGACAAGCCTGCTCATCAGCAGCTGCACAAACTCCATCAAGGGCTGCAGAGAAGTGGTCCAGAGCGCATCAATTGCTGATTTATCAGGAGAAACAGTAGTTAAATCAGAGATTAAATCAGATGGGGCTGCAGGTGGGGACTGCAGGTGGGACTGCCTCTGCGCCAGCATAACTGGACGAGTTCCCATAGTAGCAGATGTAAGGCCAGAGTATGTTTCATGACACTCCGTATCAGTCGTAGTAGATAAGACTGCTGCATTGGGTCATTTTCCCTTAGAAATGTTCAGCATTTGAAGCAAAAAGGTAAGTTAAAATCTAGTAAAAAATGTGCTTTGGCAGAATATAGAATGCTAATTGAAAAATTATAAAATACTACTAAAGCGCAAGAGCCTCGTCCACATGCAGCCACACCACTCAAATGCTCAAACTGTACATGGAACTAATTCAACCATTGTTGAAGCAGAGTATGAAGTTGCAAGGACCTTTCTCCACACACAAATAGATGATGCAATTGAAGGAAAACAATATTTACAGACCCGTAACACATAACAAAACCCTGGAGGCCTATTGTGTTTGCTAAAATTTGCTCTAACTTTCGGCCACTCAATGGCCATGTGTGAGAATTTGTTCAACTCTTAAGAATGTGTTCTCTGACCAATGGTGCTTCATGCTTCAAACTCGCAAAGCCCAGTTAGTGCAGCTAGCATATAAAGAGGTCTTACTCAAAAGTTCAAGAATGATTGGAAAGACAAGGTCATGCAAACATTTTATATCACCATTTAATATATCCTAATCTACCAATGGTCAACAGCGTATTACCTTTTAGCTGCTATTTATATAATGTGTATAATTGTTTGTTTGAATTGAGTAGGCCCGTAGTAAGCTAATGAATCTACATGATCTAAAATAGATTGCCTTTGGCCATTACATAGCAAATGCCTGTCCTCTTAACTAATTCTGGCACTGTGCCTGAACCTAAATGATAACATGTGGTGTCAGCTGAAGAGGAGAGTCCACAAGCAGGGAACCAAAGACTTTGAAGGATCTGAAGAGATTCTGTATGTTTTCCCACCTCATTAAACATTATGTGGTATATCTCAGAACTGTCACCTTGGTAAAGTGTGTACGCAAAGTACGAAATGCAGGAGTGGCAATAACTGTGAGGCACATTTAACAATTAAACAATTATCTATCGATGACAATTGCCTTACTTTGAACAGTGTTCACACAAAGGTGATTTTTATATGATAATGAGAGTGTAAAATGTAGCTTTTTTTTCCACAGCCTAATCTGTTGATATTTACTTTGGACAACATTGCACAAAGGTCACATGTTTAACTCTTATCTGTAAACGTCAACCCAGTGTCAGTGCACTGTGTAATCTCTGCTATACAGGACCAACTTGTCTATCCCAGATACCCATTACCTCGTAGCATAATCCGCACAAAGAGTTGACCAAAACAAGACTAGCGTCCTTCACAGGATCCCTACTGGGACAAATCAGCACTGACATAAGCCTCTGTTTGCACCTGACATTTCATTGGCATCAAACAAACCTCCTGAGCTACTTCTCATGCCGACTGACATTTACTACACACTGCTTATAAAACCATCGATCTGATGGGGGTAAATATAGTCATTACAAACAGTAGATCTAAGAAATAGCCAGACCGTCCGCAATAAAGCTGTGGAACAACATTTCCATAGCAAAAATTCAACATTTGTTTTTTGTTAGCCTACAGAAGTGACCGTGTTTACAGATGTGTGCTGATAATCATTATCCTATTATAATCAATTATCATTATCCTATTATAATTCTGCATTCAATTCGCAAGTTAACAACAAATTGAATTCATGAGGATATTTAATTCATGAAAATGTACAGAAGATCATATCCATTGTTGCAAAAACAGAGCTTTAGATCCCACAAACAGGATCTTTATTTGTTGGGGGGAGTATTATTTCTGTTGACAGGGCAGTAGGAAGCAAAGGCTATAGGGAGGCAGGAAGGTAAGTGAAAACAGAGAGGAATGGCACAGAGTGTCAACCGACCAGGGGGCATGCATGGTCTTTAGTCAGGAGCTTATAAAGCTACACCAAACTCCAGCACCAACAGAAATGATCTGACATCTAGAGGGTCAACTCAATCATGACTACATACAATTTTACACACTGGCGAGTATTGATTATTGCATTGGGGTTGGCCTGGAGTTCATAATAGCAGTGCCTAAGTATTATTTCCACTTCTTAATTTTTATGTATTTTTAATTCACACTTAAATACCAGGTTGAAGGCAGGTTGGAGACTTGGCCAAGATAATGCATGATAGTGCACAGACAGCACAGTTCTACATACAACACGCAAATTATATGCAAAAGGATTTAAATTACAATGTGTGCAAAATGAGATCAGATTTTGGTTATATCACAGTGGTGTAACAGTAACACAGATGCACACATTTGCAAATAACTACGTGTAGATGAGGAAGACAGAAGTGTCAAATAACATTAACATAAATCTTCTAATTAACTAAAAAGTCATCTATTTCCAATTAATGCAAAATCAGGTCAAATTGAAGGTTGGTTCTAAACATACCCCAGGGAGGTAAAGCGGTAACACTGATGCATACATGTGCAAATAATTATGTAAAGATAAGTAATACACTTAACATTTACATTGATCAAAGAGCAGCACAGACAATAAGGTTTTTTTGCAGTTCATTAGTCAACGGCAGCAGAGAACTTTAGGGAATGACGGCCAAAGCAAATGTTGACTTTATGGCTGACCAGTGAAATATTCATGTTGGAACACAGTTTTGGGATAAAGCTATGGGGATAAGTGAACTAATCTAAAATGGGCTGCGTCACTTAGGCGAATATAGAGATTAGTGGTCAAACTTAATTGAGTAGGATGGGCTGTTAATAGTTGAAATGGAGGAAATGCCATGGTATCTCACACTCATTTTAATGTGTTTAACTATTCTATTTACTCCTCTCCAGACATTAATGTGAGCCCACCCCCCTTAATTAAGTTTGACTGGCCTCCACTGGTAGAGACCGACCTATTGAAGGTAAATCCAACCATTCACGACTTATACAGAATAAAACAGCTAAATCTTTATCTGCTAAATCACATGAAATGTTGAAGGAAAAATAGATTTCTAGCAGGTTGAGGATTTAAGATATAAAGTATAGTATTTCCATTTCTGTAAGATCTATAATACCAGGCTGCCAGGTCCAGATGGTTTCAGTAGAGGTAAGAAAATGGCGAGGGATTATGATTCTCAGTAATGGTCCTTTGTGAATTAGAGGCTGTAGCTGAGAACACATTTCAGACAGGTTCTTTAACATCTTAGCCTACAGTAAACCTGTAGGGCCAGTCTCAATTTCAACTTTGGCTAGTTTAAATGGTAGCCGTAT
>JACXGM010000007.1:102387-132885 GCA_016801145.1 Umbra pygmaea
CACACACACACACACACACACACACACACACACACACACACACACACACACACACACACACACACACACACACACACACACACACACACGGGGAGTAAGAATGAGAGCTCATTCCTGTATCTCCACTGTGCAGTGCTGCATGTTGCTCTGTGATTTTGGGCTGCTGATAGGCTACAGTTATTTAAGCATGGAATCCCCACGCTCAAACCTGGGATGTGGCTGAATCTATTCTGATGCTTGGCTGGTGATACACAGCTCAGCCCTGCCACAAAGCCCTGTTTCATTACAACAAAGATGATTATGTCCAGATATGTTCTGGATTGCTGTGAGATTTGCAGTTGAGGTTATAAGTTGAGCCCTGATACTGCTCTTGATTTATTCTCCTCATCGTTTCTTACACCAGTTTTAAATTCACACAGAAAGCATGTTTAATACCGCCAACCCACAATGAAATTCATGAAATCAAACATTTAATTGAGGTGACATTTTAGTTCTTAAGAAATGATTTTCTCCAAAAACAGGTATCACAGTTATTGGCACCTCTAGAAATTATTATGAACCAAAATTAACAGAAACATCTTCCCACGTCATCTCCTTAATCAACCAGGTAAGTTGATTAACAAATTCATATTTACATCAATAAATTGCCTTGCAATTGTATTCAGTCCCCTGACCAATTCTTATATTACTGAATTACAAATAGTCCATTTACATTTAATTTTTTTATATTTAATTTTATTTTATCAAAAAAACACAATTTCCATTATTATAATGTGAAATTGTTTTTATGTTGGGAAATATTTATGCAATATATATAATTCAGGGGATCATTGTCTCATTTAAATACCTTTTTCATGATTTTTTTTATATCAAGAAATACAGTTTGATAGATTTGTAAGCTGGTTACTGAGAGTGAAAGTGAAAATATTGTACAAATTAAAGCAGAAAAGGCCATAATACATAACAAATTCTTCTTCTTAAAAGTCAGGTCTGTAAATATCTAACTAGTATTTTGTGAATAAAGGGTTTAGCTGAGATGTTATCCAAACAACATTAAATGAAAGTCAAGGAGATGTTGCACAATGGTTCTGAGGTATTGCATTCTGGGAGTCTTTGTAGTTCCCATCTAATTCCCTGCGATTTCAAGTTGAAGATGTCAAAACCAGGCTATGGAGGCCCTAGAACAACATCTACTAGTGGTTTAGGTGTCCTGTGAGTAGGGAACATTTTCTATCAGACTTTTGTTCAGTTTCCTACAAGTTCCCAGGACATGTCGGTACCATTTGTGAATGACATCCTACATCTGGGCTAATAAAACATCATTAGATTTAATTAAAGTGCAAACTGATCTTCAAGATGGTAAATCCAACACTGCAATTGGAGAGACAATGGGAACGTTATGATGCATTACATTGTGATTTTTGTACATCAACTTATGAAATATGCTCGCTCAAAATTTGCCAGGAAGAATGGAACATCTAGTCTAGGCAACTACTGGAACTCAAGAGCCTACAATGTCCTTTGTGAGTTGTTTGATCACAGGATGAGTTTGAGAGCGACTTTATGTTTATAATAGCTAAAGATGCCATAGGGTAAGTTATAAATATACACCGAATAAAGCTACTTGTATGGGAATTTACACTAATTAATGGATTGGAACAAGTAGGCTACATCAGAAGACTCTAGATGTTGACCTGAGGCAGAGTCAGGTCCAATAGACCAATAACAGTGAATGAATACACAGGAGACTGAGGGGTGCATTTTTGAATAGATACCAATATTTAGTGGTGGTATTCAGGAATATAAACTAAAACAATAAAATGTGGCACAATTCTCATATAACATAATTTGAGGTCACTAGTCCATTGTAGCTAATTTGATTTCCTGTAGAATTACAGCTAATAGTGATTTTAACATTGATGGTTTTTTTTGGTAGTTTAGATGTATATTCTTCATTTGTTGGTAGTTTGGATTAGAATTCTTCATTCATCCTTTGTGTTTTGCATTTTAGTGTGCCGCAAGCATATTTTCGTTTGTTAACTTCCCTTACTAAACACAATCTTAGTAGCTAAGGCAAGTTGCTTTAGAGAGCTGTCTTCAGGTGTTTGGTGTAACCTTTCTGTTTTTGCATCACTCAATCTCACCTTGCCCAGACCTGGATTGATTGGCACTCAGCTAGTCTTTGTGTTACAAATATTAAACACCCAAACCCCCAACCCACAGACTTGCTGATTGGATTAAACAATTTTAAACAGCTGAGCTGGTACACACTATTCATACTGAGTCATTGTATTAAAAATGACCGCGTAAAATCGCGAAAAACTTGATCATCTCGATGGCCCCACTTAACCCTCCCAAGATATAAGGACAAATAACAGTTAAAATCAGGCCAATCTCCAGAGGCCCTCCCCATGTAGGAGGCCCTAATGCAAGGCGTATCTTGCGGGTATGACAGTTACATCCCTGTGCTCACCTCAGCAAGGCTTGTGCTAAAAAGAAAAAAATACTGTGTAAAATAACGCTTCAAGCGAGCCCCGCTTTGCAGAACGACACACTGCTGTTGCTGTGTAGCCTGTCTCATTGATCACCGTGATTTCGAAACCTGCATCTCATGTTTCGGTCTCATTTCGGAGACGTTTTGGTGGCTTGACCATCCAGTCCAGTTTCGGCGTAACACATGCGTTATGCTCTGCACCACATAATGGCAGCTTACATGAACTTTAATAATGTGGTCTTGTAAAAACTCACAAAACCAAAAATAGAATGTAGTCAAAAGTAACCGAATCATCTTTAACCTATTATACAGTATAAAATATATTTACTTAAGTCAAAAATTGTTCAGTTCATACAACACACATTAGATTGCTAGCCAAATTCAAATCATATTGGCCTAAGCTCTTTTTCTCACCAGTGTTTGTAAGTACTCTCTCCTTACAGAACATGGTAACTCACCATGTGATTCCAATGTGCATTAAACCATTTAATTCGGCAAATGGACAACATATTATTTTTTTTGTTCTAGTTTTAACACTTTATCAGTGTAATGTAGTATTGTGAAGATTATTTTCACCTCAATAGCATTGAAAAAAATCTGCTCTTTAATCCTGTGATCCATGTTTTACCAGAGGTTCCCAAAGTGTGGGGTCCACTCGGTCCTCCTCACGTCTTTCCTTCTCTAGAGGTTGTCTGAATCAGACATCCTAGTTGCCTAATCATAGTTCTAATTATCCATCTAGATGTATTTTCTGTCAAATGTCGAGCAATTTATTTGTTTTTGGGTATTGTACAGTAGTTCGCGTCATTCATCGTTGTAATTATATACATTGTCACGAGCTGAGGCCTACTTGTTCGTCTGTGAATATTACTAATTAACAGGCTAATTAACAATGATCAATAAAACCATAGAACAATTACGAGTATCAAGTGCGATCAAAAGGATATGAGGATAATGAGATCCTCACACCCCTAAAATGACAATTAATATGTTCATGTGTATGTATGCTGTGTTTTCTTCATCAGTATCATCCATTAGATTAAATCTGAGTATGGAAATAGATTGAATATCACGACCTTCCAACAGAAAGGAAGCAGAAACATGTGCAGATAATTCTTGATTAGTGTTAACAATAGAGTAGGAATACCAACAATATAATGGTGGCAAATACCTCCATCTTGTAACAAAATGGGAGACAATACATCAGAACCTGGCATAAAAAAGGGTAAAAAGGGTCATGAGTTCATGTGTACAGCAGACGTAGGGTGCGTTGTTGCCCCAGGTTGTTGGGAAACGGGAAACGGGCAGGTTTGCCTTGAAGGCGTGTTAGAGAATAGGTTCATGAATTAAAAAATACTTGTATTTACATTTTTATTTACATTTTTTATTTATGATTTTGATGATTGACTTAGTATCATATTGATTAACTATTTAGTTAAACTGAATTACATAAAGTTTATTTCTATTTAAAGTCTAAACATGCTACCATAGGCCAAATGTTTTTAAATTGCAGTGGAGGAAGTGTTGGGAATTAACATGTTTTCAATCTCCCATGGGCAGAGTGTGTGTTACATAGACTGCCAGCAGTTACTTTCCCACAATTTAATTGAATTACTTATTTCAGCAATTTGAGTTATAATAGTAGTTCATTGAACATCACATTTTATCAAATAGTTCCCCATATGTTTATGCTAGAGTCTACGATAATAAAAGCATCCAAAACAGTTCCTTGGATGGAATGTCTCGCTAAAGATGAGCAGCATTCTACATAATAATTTAATCAGGTACCGGTATAGCTCCCTAAAAGAGAATGTGATAATATGGGAGACAACAGGAGGATATGCCAGGAATCCAGCTGCATCTAGCTCAGCAGGCAATTAAAAAAAGGACACAATTTAACGACCACATAATCTCAGCGGTTATCTTTCCTGGCAAGGGAGAAGGTACCCTGTGAACTCAAGGTGAAATTGACTAAGCAATTATGAAGGAAACAAGAATCAGGGGTGAACTTGGGACACAACCTCAGGCGCATGGGTCACTAAATGCTCCACTAATGAGAGGAGCAGATCCCAGGGTGGATATTGCACAAGATGAAAGGGAAAGCAGAGTGAAGGTTGGCTGCACCACTGTAACCTCCCACAAACTGCTGCTGAATGTATTGTCATGGGAAAGGGGCCTGAAGTGCCTTCAGAAGACACACTTGGTACCTTTTAAATGACACTGAATAAGCACTCAAAATATTCTTCGAATCTCCTCAAATATATGGCTACTATCTTCTCACTTTCAAACAAAAACCTCTTTCAAAAGCTGTAAATTATCCAAATATTTTACCATGTGGCGTGAACTTTCCCTCTGCATGCAGGGTTGGGCCAATGCCCCCACCGAGCCCAGAGCTGCTACCCTTGAACACAGCTCAGCTCCCATTTCCTGAAGTCATGCCCTCTATCAAGTCTCATCAGGAAGAGGGATAAAAGGGCACCAGAAAAGCTGCTCTGGGCAGTGCGATAAGTTACAGGAAAAGTTCAGAATTTAGAGTACAATGCTGTATTCTAGATCTAAATAATAAGTATGTCATGCGATTGTTATTTTGAAATTAATCACACCTGTTTGTTATCTCTGCTTCACCATGCACTGGGCTATAGGCTTTATTATTTTACAATATACAAAGTAAATAAATCTGTAACATTGCATTTTTTGACTAATGAATGTTTGGAAGTCAAAAAAATATTTTCTCCTCGCACGCATACAGCACATAAAAATCACCATTTATGACTAGATTTGTATTGAGAAAATAAGACTTTTGACAGTTTTTTTTCTTCATGTTTTGTTGTTAAAACCTGACACGAACGCGATTGATGCAGAAAACACTCATCAGTAATATTCTGTGTTGTTTCTTCGATTAGTGACACAAGCTTTGTGAGGAGCTTGGAAGGGACTGACCAGCCTTTCCAAACACTTGCTACTTTTGAGTCTGAGTTCCACAGGACGGATGTCATTAAGCAGGTTACCTTGAAGGTCTCGGGGATAGGAACAGTGGTCGTGCTCTTGAAGCAGGTTGGGACAGACTGGGACAGTGAGAGGGTCTAAAGCTCACCTGGGAGTCTTCATTGCTGGGTCTCTCTCAATTTGTTTTCCTTTTATAACCGTTATCATCTGCAAGGTGCAAAACACTGTGATCAGTGTAGCCGGTGTAGTAGGACTCCACCTTCCTGTATTGCTTCTCCTTAATCTGTCATTACTGATCACTATTCACTGACAATCAAACAATTATAGGTAGCCAGAACTACAATAAGCATGTATGCAAATCAGACCATTAAGTCCAACTTCACCTAAAGCCACCAAAAATAAAAAATTTTCCTGCTAACAAACCATCATAGGATTAGTGTTATTTTGGAGAACATCCCTGTCCTGATGAACCAGACCCAAACACCCCAGAGTCGCAAGCCTACTGAGGCCACCAGCCCTTACGCACCTCCCCGACACCCCAGGGCTGCACTATCCAATGCAACCCAGCACCTGTGTACACCTGATCCTCGTTACCTCATCACCACCCCATTATAGCGCTGGGTTGCTCACACATCTTACTTACTTCCTCATCAGCAACATGACAGATTTTACTCCCCCAGTTGCACATTAACAACATGAGCACTACAATATCCAGAGAATGGTGTGCTCAAATCTAACAAATGAACCGCAGGTAAAACTTTTCACTCTGTAGTTGCCCATCAAAATTGAATGTGCCTCCAAGCATGCTTCCAAGCCACCCCGGTTGTCACGACTCCACCTGCTGTCCATCCCCGGTGCTGATCGTTGCCGGCCAACTGGTCACCAGTCTAAGGCCCCTCACCCCGGCACCCCATGCAGCAGAACACAATGCACCCTACCTGCACACCTGCTCCCCTCACCAATCACCACCCCTATATCTGAACCTGGGGAAGCACGGTCCGGCATGCGTTATTGTCAACTGTGTGTCGCTGTGTTACTGTGTATTGAATGTAGGGACCAACCGATATGGATTTTTTGTGCCAATGCTGATACCAATTTTCTTTCTTAAGCCTTAGCCGACGACTGATACGGCTATCGATTATCTTGAGCCAAAATTTGGAGCCGATACTGCTTTTGCTCCCTCAATTTTCATCATAGAAATGACACGATGATAATAAATGTTACAAGTCTCAATTTAAAAAAAGGAACATTTATTGAACTTAAAAACATTATTTAACAAATAGTAAAAACAGATAAGGTACTGTAGAACAAGGGGAAGTGCATGGTCTGCACATGGTTTCCGCCACTTAGCATTTACCTGGAACCCTCTTACATAACTGTCATATGTCCATTTTAACGCCCAGCCCAGAGTGGGCTGGCATACAGAGACTGAGACTGGACTCATATAGATATATATTTCTTATTGCATCTAAAGTGTTCCAATGCCTTGCATTGTAGGTCTGTTTTATTATTGTTCAGTCCCTTTAAGGGTTGCGACCATAGAAATAGAATTGATAGAAAGGCCATTGAACTGCTTGGTGTGGTCATTCGATTAGTACACAACAAAATGGTGATTGTTGTTAGTTGTCATGGTGACAACACATACATTGGTTTAATGCGGAAGTAGTCAGCTAGATCTTTGCAATGGCATGTTACACATAAAAATGGCTGCCTCTCTGACCATTCGACTACATTGATTTTAATTGGAATGGCCTTTCTATCCATTTAATTTCTATGGTTGCGACACCTCTCGCTAGCCTAACGGTTGCTAGGATAGTTGCTAGATTGGGTTGGCTGTGTCTTGTAGTTCTAATGAGTATGATTACTTTCAGCTATGTTCTATTATTCTGTTTGTTTGTTCCTTATTTAAAGCCTGGCGTGAGGTGTCGGGCATTGTTAATCTGTTTAGTTATGTCTATGTATTGTGTGTGAAGGCTTTCCGGGAAACTGAGTCAAAGTAAGTTGTGAAAAGAGTGTGATATGCTTAAGTTTATGCGTACGCTCTGTACAGTTATATGTTAACCATTCAGTGTCCGTGCCACTGTTTTCAGAGTGCGTGGGCTATAGTGTATACTCACTGTGCAATCGCGTGTATTTGTTTACCTGTAACCACTTTGTGTTATTCCTGGAGAAGCTCACATATTAAACAAGCAACAACTACATCTACTCCCTCCGGTCTCTCTCCTTTCCACCAGAGGTGGACATTTACTTGAGTAAAAGTACTTTTCTGAGTAACTCTATGTTCAGAAGTTGTGGGAAGTCCCTACTTATCTTAACCCTGCAAAGGTTAAGCAATCCCTACATGCTAGCAACGAAAGTTTGGTACCGTTGGAAAGGGTAGGATCAGACGAAAAGAATGAGTGGTGGCTCAAAGTCGGTCATGTTTTTTAGACGGTCGCCTATTTTACTAAACACATTACAGACAGGAAGTGGGAAGTGAAAATGACAAAATAACACATTTTTCAATAACATAGAACATCATCCTGCATAAAACAACCATTTTTGGAGTTGGAATTTAGCTGGGTTTTAAAAACGTATAGAAATCTAGTTAGAAATGAGTATAGCATTTTGATGTTGACTTTTTTGTATGGCCTCCAAACTTTGCACACTGGTCCAGGAGCCCTGGGGGCTTGAAAATAAGTAATAAAAAGCCTTATTCATTATAGTTTACATGCTTTTACACATAAAAAACAACAAAATATACATACGTTCTTTAGTTTTTTGGGATATATATTTAATAAAACATAAAATTCTATGACCCAGGATGTTGGATTTCATTCATCCATGTTGTAGCCATGGGTCTGCTGAGTCCAGAACCATAAGGCACTTCACTGTAGGTCAAAGTATGACCTTTCTAGAGGCTAAAAAGTCAACTATATGCCAGGCAGAACTAAAACCTTTTAGACCTTGAAGGGGTAACAGTAAACTATAAAACAATTAGTAAGATTAAAGGAAATATCAGTCATGGTCACCGGTAAGATTTGAACTCCTTTTACCTGATCTTAAGTAGGGACTTCCCAAAACTTGTGAACTCATAGTTACTCAGAAAAGTACTTTTACTCAGTACTACTTTGTCCACCTCTGCTTTCCACCATACGACCACACTTATGACACCCATGTAAAGTTTGTTCTGTTTGTACTAACAACACAACATTTTCACCATGCTTGGTAAAAACAATGAATGAATAGATGTGACATATACATTACTATTCACCAATAAGTGTATTTTCATTTAACATAATTTTGATTTGTGTGGCTTAAAAAACCCATCATTACAAGGCAAACTGCAATTGTTCTCCTAATAACCAACATATCCTTGTGCTGCCAACAAATCCTAAGCTATAAACCTGTGTCATTTTAGGAAGAAATTCTCATTTTAGCCTGTCAACTGAAGAAGTTGAAGGAGATCAGTCTCTACTAGAACAGTCAGATGTTGCTTAACTTGTAAAAACTAACATTGAGGTATGGAAGCATCTCTAAGGGGATATGGTGAAACTCCAGTAGTTTGCTAAGATTTACCATAGAATACAGAGAAAAGAAACTGTGAAATGTTCGTGGCCAACAGTTTCCCATAGCTCAGCCCTCTGTGGCCTCCCAAATGTGGTGAGGGTGTAAGCTCTGAGATGAGGGGTTAGTGTTGGACATGTGGGAAAATACAGGCTTGCTGTAGCTAGGCGTGCTGTCAACTAAAGCCTCACTTCAAAGTCAATCCCCACATCCACAGGCCTCTATGGGATGATGGTCTCTAACCTACAACCAGCAGAATCTGACTACAAATCAATCTGGCTAACTGTTGCTACGGACACAAACTGACGATTAACATTACAGAGGCCAGCCTTTCGCCAAGGTTACTTGGAACTTACTCTACTAAAAACTGTGTGTGATTGAAAGATGCATTTGGTATCACAGTCTTTGTGGGTGTACCCATTGCCTTTGACAACTATAGGTCAACTTATAAAAGACTGAAAAAGATTGTTGGATGAAAAATCCTGGTTTATCAATTTGGTCTCACAGTCGAAATAAGAGAGACCTCTAACCTGTAATAGAGGTTTAATTGTTTAAAAGTTGCTATTTCTTGAAATTGAGCTGTGACAAATGAACTGTGACAGTGACTTACAAACGCTGTAAAAACCTGTACTTCTTGATATTGTAAAAATACAATATGGCTTTTTATATGAGATAATGTCTCCCTACATTCTGCAATACTTTGTAACACAAAACACACAAAAACACAGCTTAAAATGCATAATTTATATCAAAGAAGGAACGGCATGTGCTCATTGATATCCCAATTGATAATTACAATGGCATATCCTGAATAGTTTATCTGGATCAAAATAAAAATGGAAGGAGCACAGCCGACTTAAAAGGTGAACCTGCATGTGTCTTCTAAAAACCTAACCCTGGGATACTTTTAATTTCTAAGAGGCATTTACCAGACCTGATTTAAATGTGCTCAAATATCAGACACAATTAAAAAATTACTGTCCATTAATGATTGCTAATTAAAAAGCTGATACTGAACAATTTTGTGGATAAATGTTGCCTTAACAGTAGGTAATATTTCATTCCAAATAATTCACAACTATAACGGATGTCACATTGAATTAGGATATATTCTTGCTATGAAGATATACACCATTGAGAGTTTTTATTTTATGAATATGAAAATTCTTGTAACTTTTTTAATTAAGTTACATCATGAGCCAATAAGAACGTAACCAAGAAATTGTTCAACATGAAATCAACAGGTTGTGCATAAGGCTTCTGTTGATCAATACATTTCTGCACCATAACTGCAAATATATTATGGACGCGTTATTATAGTATTATATATTTTTATACAAAAATCCTATTTAAAGTCTCTTTAAATCTGTGCATGAGGTGCTTAAGTCTACTTCAGGAAACAATTTGAAACATTGAAAAGCGTACAATATCTACAGATAACATCTAATGGAATGGACAAAATAAAGACATTCTTTAAACATTACAACATTTAGAAACATCTTGCTTCGGTCTTTGAATGGAACTTGGTTAATCAAACTGTTCTTCAGGTAACACAAAACCTGCCCATCTGCTCAAGGTCTCATCATGAAGTGAGATTTCAGGATGGAGACGAGGGGCAGAAAAACCAACCCTGGTAAACAGGCTCCATAACCTTGAGCGGCTTGTTTCATCTGCCTGTTTGTTTTTTCGTTCACCTTAAATGTTTTTTACATTGTTTATGACTCCCAGGACATCCATATAAACCTGGCCATCGCTAACAGCCTCAGTAAATAGTTTACAGCACCAACATCAGCATAAATTAAGCTTGTTATCACCTTCCAGACCACTTTGCAATCATATTTAGCATCCCTCTGCTCTGACATGAAAAATAGAGCCTTTTTAAAAATCAACAAATTTGAGTCTTGGATTTATGGTACAAATAAAAGCCCAGCATTTTGTAGACCCAAGGAGAGACCCCTTTTTAAAAATCCTATTCTGCCACATGAAATTAAAGTCACACCCCCTCATTTCATGAATACCAATACCTATCATGTCAGCTTTCAAGGGCATGTAAAACCACAACAGTAATTCCTGATCACTGGAGGGTACAACTACAGCAGGATGGTAAAAAGCATGTGTATCCAATAAAAGGCCATGGTGCTTAATTCAAAATCATGGCAGTAGAGACTGAGATTAATTGCAAGATACAGAACGGACAGAGACGGATACGTAATCGCCTCACTAGTCTCATTGTGGATATAATATACAGATTATTAGAATAGGCATACACATCAGTAATTTGGAGGGAAAATAAACAAATGAATTGATGTCACAACAGGACAACAAACCTGCCAGGTCAGGTTACCCTTGGTTCCCAATGCTATAACAACATGTTTACTCCAATGGCCAAAAGCATAGAGTAGCATCCTGTATTCCACTACTGGGCCAGTAGGGGGCACTCCTCACTGTGGCCTACAAAACAAAATCACCAGTTATTTATATAGAACACTTAGTGTTACTTTAACACTCTCAGAGTTTATTTAACACTGGTGAAAGATTAAAATTCCAATGCCCCGGGGCAGCTAAAGGGACTATGTCCTGTCCTGACACTCTGTGGTCCCTAAACATGTCTGAAACACAAGTAAATATTGCATTACGTCAGTAGCTTCACTTAAATTCTATGTCCATATGCTATATGGTGAGAAAGGGAAATTCAAAACCTAAGCTAAGTAGATTTTTTCACATTGACTGTGTTCTATCTCCATGTTTTAGCAACGCCTTTTAACAAACGAAAAACAGGGTCCACAAATATAATTATTTAACATATTGAAGCCACTGCTGGAAGAGTCTATATCAGGGGTGCCCACTTCTGCTCCTGGAGAGCTACTGTCCTGTAGGTTCTCTCTCCAACCCCAGTTGACACTAACCTGATCAAGTTGTTCATCCAACTAGTTAATAGAATCAGGTGTGCTTAATTAGGATTGTAATAAAAACCTACAGGATGGTAGCTCTCCAGGAGCAGGAGTGAGCACCCCTGGTCTATATAATAGAGAGCCTGCCCATAGGAGGTTAAAAGATCCCATGACACCTATTGTAAAAGTATGGTTGATAGCTTTCAATACGTCTCATTCACCCCCTCTGTAACTACTCCGCAGGTTGTTGCTGTAAATAAATGATGATTAGTTATTTTCTTTTTTTCATTTTAGCAAATCTTATCCAGAGTGACTTACGGTACTGGAAGTAGAGGAAGATTCCCCCTGGAGCAACTTAGGGTAAAGTCCCTTGCTCAGAGACACAAATACATTTGACACAGCACAACAACCTTAACAACTACAAGCCTAGCTCTCTAACCGCTGAGCCACCTGAACCCTTTAGGTCAATTTACCTGGTAAAATAATGATAGTAAGTAAAACTGTGTCTTCTCAGTTACTACCCCAGTATTTGGACTGCACAATGCTCAACATCGAATTGGGCCCCATCGTTGTCCAAACCAAACAAATGGATAACATGCTTCTTTTCAGTATGTGGTGTACTGTACAAAGTAATGCGGGATGAAACGATTAAAAACCCTGGGCGCTGGCATTCATCTTGACAAAAACAATTGCGCCTGTCCCTTTCAACAGAGGCCTGTATTTTGAGCTGTCGCCTCTCCAGGTCCTTAGACAATGGCCCTGTGAGCCTCCCACTGGATAGCTGCCACAGCACATTCAATGTGAGAAATAATCTCCTCCTCGTGATAACCAAGCAATCTTGCAGCCCGGGGGAGCCAGAGATGCGCTTTTCAGAATTCATGAGAAAAAAGGGATGCTGTGTAAGGGGAGGCAAAACTGGAAGAGATAGTTATACAAATAAACTCGGCAAAAAAAATGCCATCTCACTTTCAACTGCTGTCATTTTTCAGCAAACTTAACATGTGAAAATATATGCATGGACATAAAAAGATTCAACAACTAAGACAGAAACTGAACAAGTTCCACAGACATGTGACCAACAGAAATTGAATAATGTGTCCCTGAACAAAAAATTTAAGGTTTATGGATTGTGACATTGTCATGCTGGAGGGTCGTGTTAGGATGAGCCTGCAGGAAGAGTACCACATGAGGGAGGAGGATGTTTTCCCTGTAACTCACAGGGTTGAGATTGTTGTAATTGCAGGCAATCTCAATTCGATGATGCTGTGACACACCGCCCCAGACCATGATAGACCCTGCAACTCCAAATCGATCCTGCTCCAGAATACAGGCCTCGGTGTAATGCTCATTCCTTGGATGATTAACAAGAGGCCAAGATAAAACTGTGGCTCGTCAGTGAAGAGCACTTTTTGCAAGTCCTGTGTGTTCAAGCAAAGGTGGACCACATTGTTGTGATGTCTGGTGAGGACCTGCCTTACAACAGGCCTAAAGGCCCTCAGTCTCCACCTATTACAGACAGTCTGAGCACCGATGAAGGGATTGTGCATTCCTGGCATAAATAGAGTAGTTGTTGCCGTCCTGTACCTGTCCCGCAGGTATGATTTTCAGATGTACTGATCCTGTGCAGGTGTTGTTACACGTGGTCTGCCACTGTGAGGACGATTGGCTGTCTTTTCTGTCTTCCTGTAGTGCTGTCTTCGGTGTCTCAGACTACGGACATTGCAATTTATTGCCTTCGCCACATCTGCAGTCCTTATGCATCCTTGCTGCATGCCTAAGGCAGGGTCCCTACCCTGGGCATCTTTATTTTGGTTTTTTTCAGAGTCCTCAGTTTTCATAACTGTGACCTTAATTGCTTACCATCTGTAAGTTGTTGGTGTCTTAAAGACCGTTCCACAGTTTTGTTTTGGCGACCATTGAACAAGCATGACAACATTGTTTATACCCTTTTCAATTAAGATCTGTACATTTATTTGGCTTTTTACAAATTATCACTGAAATACAGTGTCCTGTACAAGTGTGTACATTATTACTCAAGGCTCTATTTTCACAAACCTAATGCAGTACATCTTAGGGTGAGGAAGCACTTAAAGCTGAGGCTACTGTATGTGACAAATATCTTTTGTCACGTTAATGATTTCAACAAGCTATTCATTTATTTGTCAAAACAATGAGTGTGTATTGCCATTTACAGAAACGTATGTGCCTTTTTAGCACATGAAGATTGAAATCGAAAAGGGGATGCATCAGAGCAAATACTTTACCCCAGTCCTCAGAAGTCCAATCCCTGTACATTTTACAGAATATCAGTCTGTCCCTAATGTTTATTTTTCTGGAGAGAAGTAGCTTCTTTGCTGCCGTTATTTAAACCAGGCCTTCCTCCAAAGGTCTTCACCTCACTGTGCGTGCAGATGTACTCACACCTGCCTGCTGCCATTCCTGAGCAAGCTCTGCACTGGTGGTGCCCCAATCCCGCAGCTGAATCAACTTTAGGAGACAGTCCTGGCGCTTGCTGGACTTTCTTGGGCACCCTGACGCCTTCTTCAAAACAATTGAACCTCTCTCCTTGAAGTTCTTGATGATCCAATAAATGGTTTATTTAGGTGCAATCTTACTAGCAGCAATATCCTAGCCTGTGAAGCCTTTATTGTGCAAAACAATGATGACGGCTCGTGTTCCCTTGCAGGTAACCATGGTTGACAGAGGAAGAACAATGACTTCAAGCACCACCCTACTTTTAAAGCTTCCAGTCTGTTATTCTAACCCAAACCAGCCATGACCTTATCAACACTCTCACCAGTGTTAATGAGAATCACTGACATGATTGCAGCTGGTCCTTTCGTGGTAGGGCTGTAATGCAGTGGAAATGTTTTGAGGATTAAGTTCATTTTCATGGCAAAGAGGGATGTCATGACATTCTGGAGTATATGCTAATTGTCATCCTCAACACTGAGGCAGCAGAGTGTGAAAATTAATGTGTGCCATTCTCAAAAAAATTACTGTATGTCACAGCTTGAACCTTCACTGGTCAGTTTCAGTTATCTGCTGACTGTAACATCTGGTTTTATATATAAAATCTTTAAATAGAGGTACAGAATACAAACACCATAATCAAATAAAATAAGGTCAACCAAAACAAGAGCAAATACTAACAAACTAGCAGTGAAGGTTTCATTGTTTTTGAGTGCCCCATTGGCCATGCTTTCACATCCCACAGATATACTGAGGGACATGACGTGGGCTGTACATGCAAGAAAACATTCTGTTAACAATGGGCAAAGGAGGTTTGAAACAGAAAATAATCTGTGCTAAAATAAATTGCTAAAAATATATATTAATTAGAATGGTCAGAAGCATGACATAATTAGTCACATTTATCATTCCATATTTCTTATGTAAATTACGATGTATGCTGAAATGCATTAATCACACAGTGCTGTCCAAAAAACATCAGCACCCTTGTACATTTGTAAATAATTTCCATTAAATTTTTTTATTAAATATCAAATTGGCCATTTAATTTGGTCATCAGTAAACACAGAGCTGATCTGTATGTCCAAAGCACTTTAATATTATTTTCATTTAATTTCTCCACAGGATATTATCCCCAGTGTATTGACTTGTTCAGTTAGGTTTTTGAGAAATTCAATCAGCCTTTCTTGTGTCTCCTTCAGTTGTCTCTTCCTATGTTTACCAATGACCAAATGAAGCATTCAAAGAACAGAACACAGTCCCTACGAAATATGAGGGGATGTTCCAATTCCTTTGGGATTGCTTTGCAGTCTCTGGGACTCCAGTCCTTCTCCGTAGCAAAGCTAGGCCTTTTTGAGCCCCCCTCCCAGACACAATGTCTCCTTTATTTTATTTTATATTTTACAACCTTTTGACAGGTACTGTATATTGCATAAATACTACTGGAAAAATTATATATTTTCTGGTGTTAATCAAGATCATTGGTATCGTTAAACATCTTATCATTTAGGTCATCATAGACTTTTTTTACTTCATTTTACTTTAGCAGAATTTAGTAGATGTGTGGCTGGGTACTTGTGTGAAAACATTGTTATAAATAGAGTTAATATTTGAGAGTTAATGTCCCCCACCGATAAAAGAGGGAAGACAATGGAATTCTCTCTTTCTGTGAATAACTGCTAAACATCTTTGGATAACTTAAAAAGTTCTACATGCATCTTCCGATGAACAACAAACGTGGGGTCCAAAGTGTTTAGGAATCCTCAACATCTGTTAACTGTGATACAACATAAGCATCCAATTTTATTAGCTTAACTTTACACTGTGAATGTGTTGTCACATTTTGGTACCCCCAAAAAATAATGATAAATCACTTGCCCTCCAAAACATTGTTATAATAACACACACCAGTTATGTTTGTACAATTCTGACAATGACACTGTGTTATAAACGTAATTAGAAAGTGAAGGAAGGCTTTGTACATGAATAAAAACCTCTCAGTATATAAAAAAAAAAACTAATGACATCATTTTGATGTTTTTGGCCGTGATAGTGTGACATATTTGCAATCGCAGCATGGTGTATAATATTCAGTTGATCTTTACAGTATTCCAAATTACCACACAGCCACCATGGTATTCTTTTTTGAAATGTTGTATCTATTAATTTCACTGTGACCCGCTGCTGTGGAACATTTTTGCTGACTGAGCGAGTGAGCTCAGGGATGGGATGGGAGGGTCACAAACTGTGTTGTAAGAGAGCTGCAGGCTGAGGCAGCAGTATAGCCACATCACAAAGCTGAGGAGAACTGCTCAAGCACCATGCATTTATGGCCAGCATGCACACAGGTCAATACAGTGATGTGTCACAGATTCACCAGAAAACATATACTGTGGCAGAATCCCCCATTTATGTATTCACTTTTATGTCTATTTTACGTTGAAAAAGAGGTTTAAAAAGCACAGTTCACATAGGCCAGGCAAAGTGCACACTTTACATTTCCATCCATTTGTGGCGCGTTGATGGGAAAAATCTAATCTTGTAGAACAATGGAGACACACCAAGGCTTCCCTGTAAACTTGCAATGGAAACATGCAATGGAAAAAAATGGAAAAACTTGCAAGAAAAGCAAAGATCAGAGTACTGTAACCAAATCAATGCTAGCAGGAATGTAGACACAATTAAATCAATAGGAATTGTTGCTCGAAATTTGACAGTTTTAATTATAGTTTATTTCATTGGTTTGGTGTCATACATTTAGACAGTAAGATAGACAGGCTACATTATAGGATCATGGTGATACAGTGTATTCTTAGAGCCTGTACACAATGCTTCGCAGGCCAACTATGTCACAGTAGCCAGGGGTTTGATCCTGGCCAAGACATAACTGACTATGCAAATTGGTACATCCCTGCCCAGGATAAGGGAACAGAAATGTCGGACTTTGTTACGTCGCTCTACAGTGACTCCTTGTTTGCAGATCGGGCACCTGTGAGTCCAATCGCAGAACTATTGTATGTGAATATAATCTTCCTTGTCAGCCGAAACTGGCATTTAAAGAAAGTTTTGTCTCTAAATTCTAAAACAATCGAATTTCTAGTGGAAAATGGATACTGAAGTTGTGCTTTCTGTCTTCAGTGAAAGCATATAACCGATAGTTTGTTAGTTACTATTCGAATTCCGATGGTCTCTATAATAATTAAATGTACACGTCTATAATGAAGTGACAGTAGTTTAAATGATTATCTTGTCTCTAAAACAGCTACATGTATATTTTACAGTCAAAACGAAGTCTGCTGTGCATTAAGCAACTCTTTCATCGTAAGAATAATATAATGGGCTGGTGAACACCATGCTAAAATTAATAAAATTATGAATATTGTATTCGTTCCTGGTTTTCGGATAATAAAACACTTAAGCATTCGTAACTGCATTTAATTTGTAAGTCTAAGGATTTGGCCAACTGGTATATTCTGTATGAGGTGTGTATGATTATTACTGTCTGTAAAAGTGTTATACTCTGCGACTTGAGTTAGATGGTATAGTTTCCAAAATATCAACGTTTTTCTAAAGGGCAATGTCTAAAAAATATGTATCCTTTCTAGGTCTCTGCTGTATATTTTAAATTTGGATCTGATGAGTTAAGAGAGAAACTCTGTGAAGAGAATATACAGTATGTCATTCCATATAGGATATAATATATAGAATACAATTTATTTTGTATCCCACTTTAGGAAAAGCTGGTCTAAAACAATAGTACAGAACAAAAATAATGACTGCAGTTATCGTGTGTACAAAACGTTCTATGTTGCGCGGCTCCAAACCGTTTGTAAAAACGTGCATATCACGCAAAGTATATTAGCTAAAATACAGTAGGCTACTAGTGTGGAATTATTCCACACTTTTCACTCATCATGACAGTCAATCTACTGCAATAATTCCTCCCTTTAAAAATGTAGAAAATGCTGGGAACACTTAATTACGCTTGAAAAAAGAAATACCGTCATATACCGTGAAAACTGGTAGAATTTTGACAAATACCATGATATACATTTTTGTTCATACCGCCCAGCCCTATCAGAATGGGTGGAGATGGCCATGTCCCTCGAGGAAGAAACCCCAGGGCAATCCCGGATGGCAAGACTTGGCGACCACACCGATCCGAACAGTGAAGGGACAGGGGACCACCTACCATGTCGCCCCAGAATGAACCCATGCCCACAGACCCGGGCCATTCCCCACCACAACCAAAAGCCTGGCTGGTGGATGTCTAATACATGATGAGGGCTGTGCAGACTGCAGACCACCCTACCAATCAGCTCCACCTACAATGACGACCTACCCAGGCCACCCTGGACATGGGGAGCATGGTGACCCTAGCTGGATCCTCAGCTCTACTGTCTAGACAGCCCTGTTCTGGGACCTTTGCACTGACATGCGTCCACGGAGATGTCCAGCAGGTACCCGCCACAACCTTGACCATAGTAGGACCACCAGGGGAGTGACTGTGATGGCCAAAGTCAAAGGCCTACCCATGCCACAGCTCTTGGGGAATGATTGGCCTGGGTTCCAGGCCCTAATGATGCAGGGCCCCGAAACGAGGGCCCAGCCAAAGCCCCACAGAAGGTAATGGGCCCGGGGGTCCGAAGACTCAGTGCAAGACCTACCTAGCAAACGACAACACCGGGGATGCCAATCAGGAAGGTGAGTGGCCATTCTAATCCTACCCTCTCTGTGCTTGTCTCCCCAGGCAGCTTTCCGACATTCCGTCTTAAAGGAACAACTAGAGGATGACCAACTAAAACACTGTTGGAGTCAGGTCCTCACAATAGATGGGAAGCCACGCATATAGCTACCAGCTTCCTATTTCCTAATACTCCACAGCCTCCTGTATTACTGAACCCCCAGGTGCGAAAAGACTGTGGATCTGTTAGTAGTGCCTAAATCCAAGACCGGCATAGTGTTACAGCTGACTCACTCACATCCCCTGTCCGGGAATCTGGCCATCAAAACTATGATGGAACATGTGAACGACAGGTTCCATTGACCAGGGCTGTCAAGAGTGTGCCATCTGTCAGTGCACATCCCCTCAACAACCAAGCCCTGCTCCCCTTATGCCCCTGCCTAACATTGAGGTGCCTTTCGAAAGGCTTTGCATGGAAATAGTGGGACCCCAACCAGAGGACATCCATACATCCTTGAGATGTTAGATTATGCCACCTGTTTTCCCGAGGCTGTGCCCCTACAGAGAGCTACCTCCAAGACTTTGGCCAAGGAATTGTTCCTGCTCTTTAGCAGACTAGGCATCCCCATGGACCACCTCACAGACCAGGGGACCCCATTTGTATTCCAGCTAATGAAGGACCTTTGACCCCTCCTCAAGTTACACCAGCTACCGATGTTGGTTTATTATTCTCAAACTGACAGCCTTATAGAGCGCTTTAATCAAACACTGAAGTGCAGGCTCCGAAAGCTCACTAGTGAAGACAGCCAAGACTGGGACCTCATGCTTCCATGTTTGGTTTGCCATATGGGAAATTTCCCAAGCTTTCACAGGGTTCTCATTGTTTGAGTTGCTGTACGGCCAACAGCCCTGGAGTCTGCTGGATATCAACCAAAGAGACCTGGGAACAGCAGCCGTCCCCTCACCGCAAATTGATAGAACCTGTTCAGGAAATGCTTGACCGGATGGAAAAGGTCCATCGGCATATGGAGGAAGCTCAAAGCCAATTACGACGAAACTGTGACCACCTTGCCTATGTCCAATAGTTCCAGCCTGGGGACAGGGTAATCAACCTCATACCCACAAATGCCTGTAAAGGCACGCACACAAGCCATGGAAGCAGAGCTGGAGGGCATGTGTCAGATGGACATCATAGAAGAATTGTACAGGCCCTGGTCCAATCCGCTGGGGTTGGTGCCTAAACATGGTTGCTCGTTGATTCTGTAACGACTTCTGCAGACTACCGCTACCCCATGCTGGCCTGGTAGAATGTGTGGGTGGGGCCCGCTTCAGCTCCACATTGGACCTCACAAAGCAGTACTGGAAGGTGCCAATGCCCCCTCAGCTCAAGCCAAAACAGCATTCAGCACCCTTAAGTGTCACTGGTAGTATCGAGTCCTGCCCTTTGGACTCCACAGGGCTCCTGCCCCCTTTCATAATCTCATGGATATCCTGCTGAAGCCCCACCGGATCTATGCTCCCTCCTACCTGAATGACCTGGTCATACATGCCAGCTGCTGGAGTGAAAACCGGGACCGCCTACAAAAAGTGCTGGAGGCCAATCCAAAGATGTGTAGCCTTGTGCTGTCGGAAGCCAAATTCACGGGCTACCTGATTGGGCGGGGCCTGCTGAAACTCCAACAACAAATGTGATGACAGTCCGACAGTCCCTCAACCCATCACCAAAACTCAGGTATGTGCCTTCTTGGGGTCGGCGGGGGGAACTATCAATGATTCATCTATCAATTCTCTTCTGTAGCTGCTCCTCTCTCAGATATGTTGAAAAAGTCATGACCGGAGCAAGTGACACAGACCCAGGACGCAAACCAGGCCTTCCAGCTGCTGAAAACCGCCCTGACTTCAACCTCCCATTTATCCTGCAGATGGATGCATCAGAGACTGGACTGGGTGCGGTACTGTCCCAGGAGATCGGGGGACAGGAACACCCTGTACCGTTTATCAACAAAAAGCTAAACCCAGCAGAAACCAAATATGCAGCAGTGGAACGGGAAGCCTTGGCCATTAGATGGGCGGCTCGGGACCTTCATTACCACTTGCTGGGGCGGCACTTCTCGCTGATTACCAACCATGCTTCAGTTGATGGTGAAAGGGAAAGAGACAAACTACCGAGTGATCCGGTGGCTCCTGGCCACACAAGACATTTTGTTCACGATGCAGCACTGAGCTGGCCCGCTGCATGGCCGCGCAGATGGCCTTTCCCGGTTCCATAGATTCTGGGCGGGTTTGGTGGCAAGTTCCTGACCACCCCGGTGAGGGGCTCAACGCCTTTGGGGGAAGTGTGGTGTGGGGAGGAGGAAGTCGGCACCTCAACACAGTTGCATCAATACCCCACACTAACACAGCCACAGGACGCTGAACAGCACCACTGAGGAAAACACCAGGGGCCACAGAGAAACAGCAGGTGAAAAAGGGCACAGATCCCCTTTTTATGCGGAAAGGGTTCTGAGATAGAGACATGTCCTTCCTCCCCAGCTGCCATCAATTACCCGATAGACTCAAAAAACTGAGGAAAACCATTCAGATGGTTTTCCTGGTGAGCTGTAACACAGCTCAGGTGAACTGTAACACAGACACTAACCCCCTTTTTTGTCTTTTTCCACTTTTCCCATCAGACGCCAGAGAGGATTAAGTCACTCCTACAGAGTGACGGAAGAACCCACTAGCAGAGCACCCGAAGATGTAACAACCAAGAACAGAGCCCACCTGGTACATATTGTGGGACTTCTTATTTACACATCAAAGTGTTTGAGTTGTAGGATACAGAGTTTTGTTAATAAGTAAACGCTGCTTCGGCCGGAAAAGCTGCCCAGTAGCCGCTACAATATACACACACATACGCATACATTTAACAGTAACTCTGATTGTATCATTGAGCACCGGATTATATAATGACAATGGCCAATTGCAGGAATGCTGTTGGCGACTAGAATCAGTTACAGCAAACCAAAGAACCAGTCAACGGACTGCCACATAACAGTGTGATACAGTGTGGGGTCCATATGAATTGGTGTGACCCAATATCACATATTTTAATGTGCACCACTAAGGAGCCTGATGGCCTGTGGGAAAAAGGCTGCTGCGCATCCTGACTGTTTTAGAAAGGATGCTCCTGTACTGGGGCTGTCTGGTCCAGGAGGGTCCTGTACAGTATGTATGCATTCAGTAAAAAGTTTGGACAATGCTTAAAATCGGTCTGGTTTTAATACATTTTGTAACATGATGCCTGGGGATTACACAGGAATAAAAAATTGCAAAGTGTGGAATGTCTGAATGTTAATTTCCTTATTAAATTCTATGTTGTGCATGAACTGTGAAAGAAATTGAGATTTATAGAGTAAGGCAATTACTCTAAGCCCTACTCTATAGCCCTTATTTGGATGGATGCTAAGCTTGTCTTGCTTGGAAGAGCACTAATTACTGAAGCTTATACGAGGGCTTGAACTAATCTTGATGAAATAGCTAAGTGTGATGAGATATCCTAGCAGAAAACTTTTTTGTATGGATGCATTGAAACTTAAAAAAGTGAATATTTTGACAGCTGCACATTGTATCAAATTCTACTTCCTGAGTATGCATAAAAAGCAGTGTTGGGCTGTTCATTTGACATTTATTAGGCCTTCAGCATTATCTTCCTGTTATTAAACCACATTTTAATAACCTCACCACAACACTATAGGGCAATAGGCTATTGTCATTCAACATAACCACCCTATGTTCACAGTATATACCAGGCACATTTACTCATACGACCACAAAGCAAGCAAAAAAAAAATGCAGGCAGCAACAACACAGACAGGATTCAACAGACTTCCCCATTGCTATCCTCATCATGATATTTCAGCCAAGCTGCTGGGCCTAAACGCACACGTACCTTAGTTGCTTGGAAATGTCCTCCTGGAAAACAGCTTTTTTAGTAAATTTGCCACTAAATGTATTTCTTCTCCTCTATCTGCCATTCTGATAAAAGTTAAAATCTAACCAAGAACTCTAAAGCACTACTAAAACAAAACTCAAACTGCCACTCCTGTCAGCAAAACCAAAAGACGCTGACGTAAGGCTAGGCCAGACAGAAGGCGTGTCAAAGAATACACCCAACATGGCAAACTCAAAATATGATGGGTTAAATAACTTGACAATCAACAACATGGTCCTGTTTGCTTCAACAGCAGAGGATTAACTAGAAATTTTGAAGGCCTCCAGTTTACCTGAAGGCACGTTTTCTTTTAATTCAATGAACCTAATTTCACTACTGAAATATTACTGTGTCCTTCAGTTATTTAATAGATCAAAATTAAATATCTGATCCAAATAGCCAATTATTTATAAATAAAAGTCTTGGAAATTGTCAGGGGTGCCTAAACGTTTGCATACAACTGTACATATAAACTCAGCAAAAACAGAAACATCCCTTTTTCAGGACACTGTATTATTTTATGTATTTATGTTCCCCCCTTTTTCCTCCCATCCCAATTCCCTCTAATCCTGCCTTGTTGACAGCTCAACTTCCTGCACAGATCTGTGGGATGGGGAAGGGCGTGCACATGGTTCATCCAACCACATCGCCCTAGCCACCCCTTCTTTTCGCACTGGGGGTCGAACACAAAAGCCTTTAGTCGGATCAAGCACAGGATGGTTACGTTCACTAACTATACTTCCACGATTGAACCCACAGGCGCTGGATCTGGCCACAAGGAGTCACTGGAGAGTGACGTGGCAGTATAGATAATCTGACTTATCTAACTTATCTAAAATCCCGGGCAGCGCTACAGTATGCCAATTTGCACTGCCTCATGCAGGAGGCCCGGGGAAAGTCAGAGAACCCATAGTCAGGCTCAAACCTGTGATTATCATGATGTAGATCGTATTGCAATGCAGCGACTTCACCCACTAAGCCAAGTGGCCCCAGGACACTGTTTTTCAAAGATAATTCATAAAAATCTAAATAACTTTACCGCTTTTCATTGTAAAGGGTTTAAATAAGGTTTTCCCTGATTCTTCAAAGACCAAAAAAGAATGATCATGCACCAGCAGAAACGTTACCCCTAACAGCTTAAAGACGGTAGGCAATTAAGGTCACAGTTATGAAAACTGAGGACACTAGAGACCTTTCTACCAAAAAAAGATTCCCAGCTCATCTGTGTGAATCTGCCTTAGAAATGCTACAAGGAGGAATGAAGAATGCAGATGTGGCCAGTGCAATAAATTGCAATGTCCATACTGTGAGACACCTAAAACAACACTACAGGGAGACAGGAGACAGCTGATCAACCTCGCAGTGGCAGAGCAAGTGAACGAACACCACAGGATTGGTACATTTGAACATCACATCTGTGGGACAGGTACAGGATGGCAACAGCAACTGCCCGAGTTACACCTGCAGGCTTAAAATGAAGTTGGAGATGAAATTATCCAGGATACCTTGCGACTTCAGCGAGTCAGCTAAATATTTCAACCAAGATGGCGGACACCACTGGAAAGGAACAATTGAATTGTTTTGCAAATAAGCATGTTAAAATTTCAAAATATGTTGGAATGTGTTAGTTTGATGCACATCCAAAGGATTGTTGAGTTTTGAACAGTAATGTTACAAAATATCTCACAAAGCTATCTGACAATGTTCAATTGTGGTTGGCTACAACCGGTAGACACATCAACGCTGCGCATGACATAGGGGAGCATGTTTACTATGCTAATTTGCATATAGTGATGTCCCATTTCACAGGGAAATATCTTCACCCCCCACTTCCCTCGTCAAGGGGACTTCACTGTTGAGGGCACTCAAAATCACGTGGAACTTTTAAGGGGTGAGAAATGAGACAGGCCCTAGTCTGCACATACTGTACAACAAAGGGTCTCAAAATTCCTTGGAGGGCATTTTACCTTGGAGCAGAACCCCCAAAAATACTGCTAAGTTTCAAGTTTGTCATATGTAGAAGACTGCATGTGTAATTGCACGTACAGTTAAAATCTTGTGCCCCAGTTCCAACATCAGCAATGCAGTAAAAATTTCAATATAAAAAAAAATGTGTGCAAAAGATTGTAGTGGGAGCACTGGGGTGTCAGGTGTGACTGTGTGCAATGGGAAATAATTTACATGGCTCACAAATCAGGTAGGAGGGCCAAATCAGGTAGGAGGGCCACTGAGTAGAATTTTGCTTAGGAACCCCAGAAGGTCAGGACCGGCTCTGAACATTTGGGAAGCAAACAGTATGCAACATGGCATGGAAACATGCCCATGCCAATCACTGGAGTTTAAAGTCTATGCATTTGATTTCTAAAAAGGCACGTGATCAACCAAAGCTCCGGATGTCAACCATGTAGCATTGTTAGATTGTTTTGAAGCCTCTGTCGTTTCATTTTGATTAGACTGAGTTGAAATCTCATTACAACCTTTGATAGTCACAAATAAATGCATGTCAGGTCAACATGTTAACAAAATAACAAGACATAAAAAATGATCAAGTATACTAGGCAAACATTAGGGTTTATTTATTGGTTGACAATTGTTTATAAGGCTGTATTACAAAACCTTACTAGCTATGTCAAAAAAATACAGTGGTCAAATAATATCACACTCGTTCACAAGAACTGTTGATACTGGAGGTAACAAGTACCAACGGTTCACTCAAAACTACATTTAAATAGCATGCATATTTTTTTACTACACACACTTTTTTTATTATTTTTTTGAATATTATACTTTGTTTTATTTTTGGCTGATGTTTTTTTTTGTTGTATTCACTGGGCACAACTCTAAACGAGACTCTGGTCTTAGCTTGTTTTTTGCTGTATAAATAAAAGGTTACTAATATATTTCTTGGGTACCTGTCATGGTGTCCCACTGCTGCTAAGAACGGATATACGGACTCATCATGATATTTATTTTATTTCTATGTATTGTGCTTTTTCATTTATATTGAGTATTCATTCATTATGCCAGTGCTAGGCACTGTTGTTCTTTGTTTTTATGTACTGTCACTTTAAGTTTTGTGTGTGCACCGCTGCCCTGTTCCGCCAGAGTTGTGATAAGTAATAGCTTAGGTTAGGCTAGTACTACAGCTGTTTCATGATTACGTGCAGCAGTGTTCAATTAAACCTTCTATATAAGCTCTTGGCGAGGCAAGGGTGCGGTGCTGGGCATTGTTTTTCTGTGACACGTGTTTTCTGACTTGGTACTCTACATGGACTCTGTGCTATTTTGTGCCCTCACCACATACGCGTTGTAAGTAGAGTATACGTTATACATGTCTGAGTAAAAAGCGTATGCATGTTAGATTACTAACGCATTCTGTGCCGCGTTCAAGAGCACAGTCTAGTAATCCATTGTTGTTGTGCTATACTCATATATGTCCGTTCTATATTCAAGTCAGTATGAGAATTGGACTGCTGTGGTGTTACCATTCTTCATACCGGTTGGTATTCATTAAATACTGCAAACCAGAACTCCTCTACCTGCCTTGGTCTCCCTTCTTCACTCTACCAATGATACTGTGACAGTACCAATGAAGTAGAAAACAGACCATCTTATTAGTCCTTCACCGCAATCTACGCTCCAGCAATTGAAACGGTCTTCAATGTATGCTTGCTTTTTTCCAGTCATTACTCAGTTTCTTGGGTAATCTTTAGCTTTTTTCTCTGAAATCATGATATTGGCTACAATTGTCTTTAGTCCTACTCGAAATAAGTACTGAAAAAGAAAAACATTTTGGCAAAACTGGCAAAACATGACACAGTTGCAGATGAAAGTTTACAGCTGCCCCAGTAGAAAGTCATTGACCCGTAAGAAGCTTGACATAAGACCGGTGTTCCTTTGCACAAGCATTGTATATCCCAGGAGTTTAAATGTTACCCAAGTGGCATGTCACATCATTCACTTATCAAAATAAATAAATAACTACTTTGCTTGATTTATAACCAGCTCCCAACAGATGTTGTCTCAATATATAATCTAGCTACAACCGTTAACCGAAAAGTCATTTTCTAAATTTTTCTCCCCTCCCAATTCCAATTGACCATGCCTTGTTGGCAGCTCCACAACTTGGACAGATGCGGGATGGCAAGGGGCATGCACATGGTTCATCCAACCTTATTTTTCCACTGCTCATCCAACATGGTAGCCTGTAGTCAGATCATGTACGGGATGATTACGCTCACCAACTACACTGCCTTTGACAGAGCCCAATTTGCAAACAAGGAGTTGCTGGAGTGTGACATGGCAAGGTAGATGAATTGGCTTCTCTATCCCAAATTCCAGGCAGCGCTATGCCAATTTCTATTGCCTCGTTCTGGGGAAAGCTGGAAAACCCATAGACAGGCTTGAACCACTGACTATCATGACGTAGACTGTTGTGCAAGGCAGTGACTTCTCACAGAACCAAACAAACAGTTAAACTGAAACAAGAACAAGGGTAGAAGGACATAAACTGAGTGGAGAAGGACAACATAACTAAAACATGAGTGTGTGCCATGTTAGTTTTTATCACTGTTTATTGCTCTTTATAGTATTAGTTTCATATTCATTAACTTTTTATTTCGTTTTTTTAATTCATCTTCGGTGTACAGAACATTGCTCATTGAATGTCACAGAGTGACCCAGAATGTCAGGAAGATCATTTCTCCTAATAAACAGAGTTCTAAATTGTTGGTAAACCTGCAATGCTTTGACACAAGAAACATCCAATTGTCCCAATTACAGTGATAACTGAATTCAACTTAGCCAAATAAAGAATACAGAAACTTTTAAGATATTAATGTCAAAACAATAGCATTGCATTTCAAATTATAGTGTTTACGGCCCATTATGGACTTGAAAATAAAAACAGCAAGAAGAGTTCACTAATTGGGTTTTCAAATTGAAGGTTTCTGACAGAGTGCACTAGCCTTTGAGGTAGAGACCTGTGGGCTGCTCATTGCAATTCAAGGGAAATTACTACAAGTGGTCCCAAAAATACTGCTGAAATGGCTTGGGAGACAGGGAAGATGTAATGATCGCTTTCTAAAAAAATAAGGATTTTAACAGTGCTTAATAGTGCCACAGAAAGCAACTTAATGACTATGACCTCTTTGAAGATGAGGCTGGGGAGGAAGAGGATGTCAGCAAGGCCTGGAAACATGTATCTAAACAGGGTCTGACAAATTCTGAAAGAGCCTCAGAAATATGGGAAAACAAACCCAGCCTTAACAGTCCAAAATGTGAACCCCTGTATTTCAGCATCTGTCCACATCTGAATACAAAATTGACAATTAATTTGGATTGCTATTCTTGTTTTTTTCTTTGGTAGTGCAGTTGGTAAAGTAAACTTATTAAACTGCAGTGTATTAAATGAATAATTGAAAGGCTTTAATTTCATATGCCTAGGGGGCATCATAAAAGCATGTCACTGATGCAATGAAACTAATATTGTGTGTGCATGTGTATGCCTGCGTGTGTTTGCATGTAAATGGAATGCTGTCTTCTCTGAATGCTGTTCTCTCAGGAGTTTTACTGTGTAAAATGAAATCTAAAGTACACCCACAAGGCAACATGACTGAGCAAATACAATAATTCAATTTACTCTTCAATTACTTTCGCATTCAGAGTCTTCAAAATCTTTAATTAAACTGTTGTTCATGTTGGTGCAGACCAACCACAAATATAATCAAATAAAAACCATCAAGAGGGCCAATATGCTGTCTGAATAAAGATTGTGATATTGAAAGCTGTGCTTTTTAAGTAAAGCAAATCCAAAATTGTTAGTGTGAAATTATGTTCAGCGCAACAGGCGAATAACAAACTGAAACTAATTAACACATTTCAAAGAGTTTTTGATAAGAAAAAACATGACACAGATACAAAGCTTTGAAATGTATCATGCATAGGTTTTAACTGCATTAACAAGCAGTGTGTAACTGACAGTCATAACACAAAACCTCTAAATTAATTTATTTATTTATTTTCAATTCATGTGTTTCTGATTGAGACATTAGTAGGGTACCGGTTTTCTGCATGGAACTGGTTATTAATGTCAACCAGTACTAATTGCAATGAGATTAAAATTGAAGCTTCCATTTTTCAATTCCTGAAAATGTTTGAAAAATTATGCCGTCTTCAAGAGGCCAGTGTGTCTGTCTCCCCATGCAAGTGATGTCACTCACTCAAACACGAATATTACCCGACATCAGATGACACAAGCATTCCCGGGAAAAAGAAGTCCACAGTATGCTGCAAACCATGCAATGTGTAAACCAGCAGTGGTACATGCTATATCTTAACTTAGCTAGCAATGATGGTTATGATAATTAAACATTTCTTCATCCTGTATTATCACAGGCATTGGCTAACAACATTTATAAGGTGTGCTTATTGGGACAGCTTATTGTTCATCATAATTGCAAAATCAATATCTCATACTTTTCCCTAGCCGTAGACTCCTTTTGAACACTATCATCTGTTAAGTCAGACCATATTCAGTGCTTGCAGTGGGCTGGTACTCACCTCTCATCTACATTTCACGTTGTAGAGTACCAGATGTTTTCGTTGCATACCGGCACTTCACTTCTCATAAGCTGCCGTTACTCTTCAGTGTCCATCTCTAATTTGTCTAATAAAATTACACTGACCGGTCCATTTCTTAATGCCAGGAACAAGACAATATTGCATATTGATAAACAGCCTATAGCCTTGCCCATCTTCTGGATTATTGTCACTTAGTGAACCTAGCACTATGATTCGGATGGACATGAACTACTACCAAACCGCCTTTTGCTGGGAGCCCATAAACTCTGTTACTTAGTGTTCACTGAGTGGTGCAGATCATTTCCGTGCCCACTGAGAAAAAAATTTGAAGATCATCCTAAGCATTTCACATGGTTAACAACAGTGTATGAGAAGCCGCCTAGGCAAAAACTGAATATTTCACTTGCACATACATATATACTGGTACTAAACACTTACACATACATATATAATTCACTTGCACATACATACAGGTCCTTCAAGAAATTAGCATATTGTGATAAAGTTCAATATTTTCCATAATGTAATGATAAAAATGTAACTTTTATATATTTTAGATTCATTGCACACCAACTGAAATATTTCATGCCATTTATTGTTTTAATACTGATGATTTTGGCATACAGCTCATGAAAACCCCAAATTCCTCTCAAAGAATTAGCATATTTCATCTGACCAATAAAAGAAGTGTTTGTAATACAAAAAAAGTCAACCTTCAAATAATTATGTTCAGTTATGCACTCAATACTTGGTCGGGAATCCTTTTGCAGAAATGACTGCTTCAATGCGGCGTGGCATGGAGGCAATAAGCCTGTGGCACTGCTGAGGTGTGATGGAGGCCCAGGATGCTTCGATAGCGGCCTTAAGCTCATCCAGAGTGTTGGGTCTTGCGTCTCTCAACTTCTTCTTT
>JACXGM010000007.1:132985-142990 GCA_016801145.1 Umbra pygmaea
GATGGAAGCATGAAATGCTCCAAAATCTCCTGATAGCTAGCTGCATTGACCCTGCCCTTGATAAAACACAGTGGACCAACACCAGCAGCTGACATGGCACCCCAGACCATCACTGACTGTGGGTACTTGACACTAGACTTCAGGCATTTTGGCATTTCCTTCTCCCCAGTCTTCCTCCAGACTCTGGCACCTTGATTTCTGAATGACATGCAAAATTTGTTGTTGTTTTGTTGTGCTGCTTCTCTGTAGCCCAGGTCAGGTGCTTCTGCCGCTGTTTCTGGTTCAAAAGTGGCTTGACCTGGGTAATGCGGCACCTGTAGCCCATTTCCTGCACACGCCTGTGCACGGTGGCTCTGGATGTTTGTACTCCAGACTCAGTCCACTGCTTCCGCAGGTCATCCAAGGTCTGGAATCGGTCCTTCTCCACAATCTTCCTCAGGGTCCTGTCACCTCTTGTCGTTGTGCAGCATTTTTGGCCACACTTTTTCCTTCCCACAGACTTCCCACTGAGGTGCCTTGATATGGCACTCTGGGAACAGCCTATTTGTTCAGAAATTTCTTTCTGTGTCTTACACTCTTGCTTGAGGGTGTCAATGATGGCCTTCTGGACAGCAGTCAGGTCGGCAGTCTTACCCATGATTGCGGTTTTGAGTAATGAAACAGGCTGGGAGTTTTTAAAAGCCTCAGCCTGCAGGTGTTTACAGTTAATTAGTTGATTCAGATGATTAGGTTAATAGCTCATTTAGAGACCCTTTTCATGATATGCTAATTCTTTGAGATGTGCAATGAATCTAAAATATATGAAAGTTTAATTTTTATCATTACATTACGGAAAATAATGAACTTTATCACAATTTTCAAGGGGGTGTGAGAGAGGAGCGAAAACTATTGCCAGTCAGATGATACAAAGGGCGTTTGAGCTCACTGTATGTTCTGAAATATCCTACTATATGCATTGCGAAGCGCCTGGACACAGCCCATGGCCGTGGTATATTAGCAATATATCACCAAGATGCCTTACTGCACTTATAACCAAGTTACCACAATTGGAGCAGTACAATGTGATGAAATACCTGTGGAATACTGTCTCTAAAATCACAGCTGGTTTGCAATTATATAGATAAACAGCTCTGAAAAAATAGGAGACCACTGCAAAAAAGTTCTCTATTGACATTTCTCTCAAATTCTATATACAAATATTAGGGATGCACCGATTCCGATACTGGGATCGGAAATGTGTCCGATACTGGCCAATAAGACAAGATCTGGTATCGGCATACAGATTCCGATACCATAATCCGATACCACCTAATTAGGTGCAGTAAACATGAGACTAGTTGTAGTGATAGTTTTTTTCTTCTGAAGACCCATCTTAACCATTATTGTCCATGTATCCTTACTGCATTAATAAATAATAAAAGTATGTTTCCAGGAAAATTAGGCAGATTACAAAATGGCTATAATCAGTTTTAAGCAGTGGCGCAAATTAAAAACAAATGAACATTTAATATTACATGTACATATATTTACTCTGCTACAGTATTAGCCTATGAAAAGTTAACATGTTAAGGTTCTAGGTTGATTTTAACATGAATAACTACCAACTGATAGCATCAAGAGAGAAAAGTTATTTAAATTCATTGTTTTCACTAATCAACCAGGGTGGGAAATAAGGGTGCTTTTTGACATTGGTACCATCCTAGCCTAATCTTAAAAGCCACAGTGGCGAGTGAATTGTAAACCATAAAATACATTTTATTATTCAAGCGTTTCATTAGCCTGGTCCTACCAGACTCTCGTACGTACATTTCATTTGTAGAGTGTCTGGCCACTGTCCATTGACAAGCGTTAACTTCCTTGAAGGTGGGTACTCTGTTGAAGTTTAAAACATTAGATCTGCTCTGAGCCACTCTGGATCTGCCATAACCAATTGCTAATGTTTGGTCATGACATACTACACTCAAACTAGCGCAGGACATCAACCTCATCGTTCTCAGCCACTCCCTCTGTTCGCTGATTGGACCGGTAAAAAATTGTTTGGAGAAAACCAGGGAATATGCCGCAAACCATGGCGGAGTACTGAAGGAAAATGAAGTACGTAGGAGGGCGGAGCCAGGCTAGCGTTTCATGTCTCGGTTTTGACAAAAATGACCCATATATAACACGGATCAATTCAGTGAGAAATCCAGCCTGCGGTGTCATAGACATACAGTACAGTGCAGTACAGATGAAAAAAAGATTGTTAGTTTCCCAGAATTAAGAGGCCTTCTGCTGGGTCAGCAACAGTGGACTAGATGAAGTGAATGTAAAGAATTTAGGACAAAACGTGTTTAGTTACGTAAATGAGGAACATGATACCATACTGTTATCCGTGATCTGAGAAAGTTGAGAAAGTAACAAGTTAAGCAATCGGGGAGCAAAAGGCTAAGGGCTCTATCGATGACTGGGCTGTCAGTAAAAGTTAAGTGTTAGAAAAGTTTTGCACCTCTCAAATGTGAAACGCTGTTGGACGAACAATATGGTGGCTGGTAAAACGTGGGTATCCGCCACCAGCTTAGCTGAGGCAATGGGTCTGAAAAGGCCCTCCCCAATGGTAGGGTAAAATTACCTTTTGCAGTTACAGTACATATTTCAGCAAATCCAACTAGATTCACTACAGACATTCGGAGTTCAGACACGTGTCCCATGTCTCTATTAAGTCTGACAGCACAATGGGTGGATGCAAGTTTTACATTATGTAGCATTAAAACACTGGTATCGGATCAGTAATTGGTATCGGATCAGTACTCAAATTTCAGTATTCGGCTCGATATCTGCAATGAAAGTGGTATCAGTGCATCCCTAACAAATATTGTCATTTAGAGCCTTTATTTGCAGAAAATGTATACTGGTTAAAATAACAAAAAAGATGCATTGTTGTGCCATTCACTTGGCAGAAGGTGTTGGGGAGATGATCGGTGAAGACACTAAGCTGATCAAACCAATGCCTATTGTGGCAGGAATTTTCACACCATTCCTAATGGTCAGTGAAGTTTGTTAGTATTCCATCAGACCATCTGCAAATGTATGCGAAAAAGTATGGAAATGTGGCAAACATAAAACGATAGTCAAGACTCATGTCATCACATTTGTTGAGCTCAAGCAGAATACATTCAGTAAGTAAAGATTTACTTGAACTTTTAATACTATTTGTATTACCGCTGATGAGAGTTCAACCTTGCTCAACCATCAATCTTTGGAAAATATAAGAACACAATACAGCACATGCAAAGGCAGCCTCGACTAAACAGAATACAGCTGCTCAGTAGATAGATGGGCTTGAAGCCCAACAACAGCATTTTGACAGGGTGGACAAAGGGGTGTAGGTATAGCCAAACAAATACACTTTACCATTGCTATGCAAAACAGCTTTTTACCACAATCTATCAACAACAGAGGGGTGACACCTGTCATGAATATGCATGAGTTTATGGCAATTAAAAACTTGTCCGTGGAGAGTCGGAGGAGGAGACAATGATAGCGGAGGCAGGAGAGCTGCAGGCCATTCATGGGGATGGAGATGTAATTCCACTCCTCCAGAGTACTTCACAAGGCTACTTTATTGGTTTTGTAATTGAGCTCCCCCTCACTCCCCCCACCCTCCAAGGCCCTGCACCTCATACAGCTTGGAAGAGAATGTAGGGCTGCTTTACCATAGAGAAGAGTGGAGAGCAACACATCTCAGTTAACTTAGGCTCATCTAATGGTATTCATTGATACAGTGGAGTGAGGCACAGCTTGTGGAGCAGAACATAATTAGTTACACTTTGGCAGAGTTAATCTCCTAGCGGTATGTGTATTGTTTCCTTTAAATTTATGGGCAGCTTTGGGAACCAAATGGGATGCTTTAATTTCATCACTGCCAAACCACAACAAGAATCATTTATCCTACTCATATCCTTTCCCTATTCTTTCCTCCCACCTTTCCTACCACACTCATTTTTTTCTTACGAAGCATAATGTCAAATCAGTAAGATGTAAAATGGCTCATCAAGGGCTGCTGATGTCATGGCTGAATCTGCATTGTGTAAGTGTTCTCAAATAAAGGCCTAATGTTCCAGCACAGGAACAGGCGCCCACAACAAAGGCTGCTGACTAGTAACTCATCCACTCAGACAACTACAGTTGTCCACAAACTACCTAAGCTAAGACACCATAAACAGAGCAAACAACTAAATAAAGGAAAGCTGATTACATTTTTACTAATGTAATGGGGGGAAAATACATTATATAAAACACATTATACTAAGCTTGTGTGTGACGTGTGTCATCATAAGTATACAGGGATTCTACAAAATTTAAACAATACTTGTCCAGCAGGACAAGTACAGTGGGCTCCAACATTACTGGCAACCCTGACTGGCAATGCACAAACAATACTTTAAAAACAAACAACATAATTACATAGAGAAACTCAAAATATGAAAATTTGAGAAACACTGTACTTTTTAATGTTGCAATGGAACCAAACAAAATCCTACAATTATTTAAAGGTCCAATATGTAAAACGGACAACCAGCATTTAAAATGGGTACTGCAGTCAAAATACCTGAGTCGTCTCCCTCCACCCCCTCCTTCCCAGGATCGAAACTAACGTGACAAACAAGATCAGCACAACCATGACAAGCAAACTGTGTTTTACTACATCTCTGGTCATGCAGCCGTTTAGAAACATGCAGAATGTTTTGGGTAGAATCTCTCTCTGTTGATCTTGTTCGTTGTTCGCTGCTTCCATGGCTGTAGCGCGCTGGGTTTGCGTTTTTACAGGTATGCCTGGCAACCTGGTCGTGCTGTTAATGGGCAGGTGATAACAAAACACAGCCAAAACATAAACATAAGTTCTGTCACGGAACGTAAATTTCAAAAATGAAAAAATACTGATATTACTGATATTATCTTTTGTTGTCAGAAAAGATAATATTTCAGCTTAACATGTTACTTGATATCTGATGAGGCATTAGTGTCATTTTTTGATTTATTACAGTACATTAATTAAATATTGCACCTTTAACACTAAATAAATTTTACCGAAATCAAGGTTCCAAAATTATTGGCACTCCTTATTCAGTACTAGGTGCAACAACCTCTGGCAAGCATAACAGCTATTCCAGTAATGTTTGACAAGAAACACATTTGGAGGGATTTATTTTTATTTTGGACCATTCCTCTATGCAGATCTTACATATTAAGATATGTTTTGGGTCATTGCATTGTTGAAAAATCCACCTACGGCCAAGTCACAGCATCTGGCAGAAGCAGCCAGATTGTCAGCCTGCTTCTGACAATCTGACTGAAGCTTCTGACAATTCTACCAAATGCTAGAAACTTGGAATCCATGGTGCCATCAATCTTGACCAGTGACTCTGGACGTATAGAATTAAAACAGCCCCAAAACACTGACCTACCACCATATTTCACCGTGGGTATTATGTACCTCTCCTTGTATGCATCTCTGTTTCAACGCCAAACATGCCAATGCTGTATTTGACCAAAACATTCACATTTGGTCTCATCTAACCAGAGCACCTTCTTCCAGTCACAATTTAAATGATGTTTAGCAAACTTCAAGCACTTGTGTCTGTGTTTTGTGGTAAAAAACGGCTTTCTTCTGGAAACCCCTCCAAAAAGGCCATGGTTGGAAATCTGGTGACCCCAAGATGCCACCAAGGCCAGCAATTTGTTTAGAGTGAACCTTGGGGATTTTGTTGCTTCTCTCCACAACCTTCTACCTATCCTGGGTAGCAAAATGCATTTGTGTCCTCTACCTGTGTGGGTTTCAATTGTTCCAGATCTTTAGATTTTTTTCAATAAATGCCCTTGACAGTTCTTAGTGGTATATTCAATCATTTGTGAATCTTCTTGTAGCCATCATCAGATTTATGAAGGCCTACGACTGTGTCTCTTTTGAAATGCCAGTTCTTTTATTTTCTGTGTTGGATGACAAAGGGATATTGCATGGGTGTTTACTAATTTTTATACTCTAGTGAAACAGGAAGTGATGTAATGGCTCAATATATTTCCTTAAGATTTAGATTAATTTAAATAAGTGTAATGTAATTCCTGGTTTAATTTTGGTAGATGTTAATTACAATTACCTTTATGGGTGCCATTGATTGTGAAGTCTTGATTTGAAGGACATTCATTTATGAATTATGATTTATTTAATCAATAAATTATTTTGGTTGGTTCCATTGACACAATAAAGTACAGTATTTCACACCAACACATTTAGGTATTTTGAGTTTTTATCTATAAACTGTATTGTTTATATTTTTTACAGTATTGTATTGCATTGCCAGTCAGGGGTGCCAGTTATTTGGGAGCCCACTGTATTTGTTATGTCTCTTCCCTTACTTTCTGTCTCCCCCTACAAACCGGTCTCCCTAGCTTTTGCTTCCTTCTGTTCTGTGAATAGTATGAGATAAAATAATAAACCCTTTCCGACATTTTCTTTTTTTCCTCAAATCCAGTCTACATTATATAGTAGCCTACTTGGTTTGAAATGTGTATGGTTGCATAATGTTGCATAAGGCCTAAGTGCCTTAGGGATGCCCCATGGTGTATTTGCATATACTCATCTGCACAGTCAGTTATTTATTGTATACAATTTGCACAATTTATCTTTTGCGCAGTTACGCTCATGTGTTACCTATTCCATTGTTATTGCAGTGCCACTTCACATACCAATGGAACGACCACTCTAATTTAGACCTAATTTGCACCAACTACAGTACATATACTGCTATCTTATACTCTGAATATCTAAACCCTGTATTACTATTTTTTGTACTTCATGTGTAACTTTGTCATCTTGCACCATTGCACTTCTCAACTGTTCTCAACTGGCCCACCTGGTTAAATGAAGGCGAAAAATATACAGACACACATAAAACAAAAGGTCCTGGGTTTTATTCCATTCGAAAGAGCTTGAAGCAGATGTAGTATTCTTACAGGACACTCATTTACATTAGAGACCACCCAAGGCTACAAAATTCTAGGTTTAGTCAGGTTTTTCATTCTCATTTTAATTACAAAGCCAAGAGTGTTGCAATTCTGGTTAGTAAACGAAAAAAGTCAGCTACTAATATTATGTCCGACAGAAATGGGAGGTATCTAAATGTAACAGGCTCCATTAGGCACTACCCTGTGATATTAGTCAATGTCTATTAGGTTTGGTTATTGAGAACCAGTTACTTTAATGGTACCGGTTCCACGTCAACCGATACTACTGGTATCGAAATGGATGTTTACCATATTGGTCCAAATATAAGATGACACTGATTATAAGATGACCCCCCCTTTTCATCACAACCTTTTGGAAAAATAACAGTACTTTTTAAAGACCATTTATTTGAAAAAAATTAAAATGTTGTTTTAACATAATCATTTCAAATAAAATCTGGTTTATTTTTGTGTATAAAGTATGTTCTTTTCTACTATCCCATTTAATTAAAAGTTGTATTTATTTTAGTGCTGTCAGTTAAACGTGTTATTAACGGCGTTAACGCAAACCCATTAACAGACTCAATTTTTTTATCGGGAGATTAAGAAGAGATGAAAATAGATGGTGGATTATAAACATCACTCACAACTGCAATTTTTAAGTTATATATACACATGTCTCATGTCCTTAAAGCTTATAGCTAATATCTCGGTTTTACAATAGCAATAATATTGAAAACATTATGAGTGATAATGTGAATGATGTGACATCAAAACAAAGCAATTATTTGCTAGCAGCTCTATAGCAATATAGCAAAACACATTCAGGAAATATATTATACGAAAACATATATAGTACTTACAGCCGAAAATATTTATTTTTCGTCATCAAAGAGTCCCAGTAATGACATAGAGCATATTTTTTCCAGGTAAAATCCATCTTGTTATGTGGAAATGACTATTTCATTACCTTCCATGTATGAGCATCTATTCTGAAACTAATCTATTCTGAAACTAATTTGTTTATAAAAAAAGAACACACTGCCGAAACAAAGACATATATGAAACTTACTGCGAACCTCTTCCATTTTGTAATAATCATAACCCTTATGAAACAGAGATGTTAAAAATGAGCAAGATGACCAATATTAACATAAATACGCAACAGATATTTTATAAAACAGATTTCTTGATCTATCTCAGAAACCAGACAAAACGTCATCACGTTGCGTTTTTTGTGGAATTATACTTTTACACATAACACTAGAGCTCAATGGCTATTCACTCTATCACTCTAAAATCTTTGACATATGTCGTCATCTACTAGGGGACACAATTAAAAGTGTCTCCAGGACCGTATCTCAATATATGAGTTTGTAGTTCTGTTTCAAAAAGAGGACATAGAAAAAAAAATAATAATAATTATACATTTTCTTTATTTCATGTTGTGCCATATTCACTGTGTACATTTATTCAAATTAAATTTTACATTTTGCCCCCCTTCTCACTCAGATGAAGGCTGAATTTCAAAGGTGGGATAATTTTCCATTTCCTTTTTCAGTCAATCCCATCATTCAAGTTTTTTTTCAAGTCAATTAACCAGGCATTTACTTCATTCATTTGGGGAGGAAAGGAGTCAGTAGGTCTTTACATCAGAGAAGCAAATTCAATGAAGCGCTTGCAGTTCCCAATTTTCTTTATTTATATTAGGCACCAACTTTCAAAAGCTGCCATTCTGGTTGCATTATCCGAGTACGGTACTCCTTGGTGCCACCTACAGATACTATCATGCACATCTAAATCTTTAAAGGCTTTACTGTTTTCTGCTCTTCCAATATTCCCCTCTCGCTACACTAGCAATTATGTAGGCAAATCCACAGCAAAAATCTGGTACCAGTTTTGGTGCCATTTTAAATTCCCCCTTGCATCTGATATCCACCCTATAGACAAAAAAACATATTCACCCTTCACTTATTGACAATGTATTTAAGACCTTCTATGACCTTTATGACAATGGAATTTTCTCTAGCTTCCCTGATCTGGCCTCTTAATCCAAAACGTGTTATCATAAGGAGCATGCCCAGATGTTGGCGGGAGTGCATACAGGCACATGGGGGGAATAGACACTACTGAGTCACAGTATGGGCCCTATCTTGCACTTGGCGCAACGCAGCACAAAGCCCGAATGCAAGTGTCTTTGCTAGTTTAAGACTAACGTAGTTAAAATCCCGTCCAGCGCCCACGCTGTTTAAATAGCAAATGCACCTGCACCCATCTTTCCGCCCATGGGTGTGCTGGTCTTACAGGGAGGTGTGTTCAGGATAATTCTGGTCTAAAGTCAATAGTGCAGCATGTGATTGTCATTTTAACAGCAAATTCGTCCTTTGCACTTAGGCGTATGCACATCGTGTGCACACTATAGGTGTTACACACACACAAAGGGAAACGCAGCAGCACATAAAAATGCAAAATATTACAAATATAGATATTACGTAGGGCTGGGCGATATGGCCCGAAATGAATATCTTGATATATTTTGTAGCTTTAACGACTAAAGATATATATCTCGATACATAATTTTAAAAAGTTTTGAAAATGTGTACACATATGTAAATAAAATTTTAAAAGTGAAGAATTGCACTCTTTGTCAAAGAGGTGTGCAAGACACAGATATTGTTTTGGAACATTTGACAATCTCTGTCAATTTAATATTCAAATATATTATAGTAAAAGAATAATGCTCAATCATATTGAATGTGGTGAGTAAGTATGAAAAATAGAGCTGGGCAAAAAATCTAATATCACAATATTGTTGACCAAATAGCTCAATATCGATATTGTGGCAATATTGTAGGGTTGACAATTGGTGCTTACAAAGAAATATTTACACAATGAGATTTTTGATAAATAATCATCATAGATGTGTATATAATAACTAAGTGGGGTAAAGGCAAATAATAGAAAAGCTAGAACAGTCTGGTAAGTTCAGAAAATTACATCATACTGTAATCCAGCCTTTAAAAC
>JACXGM010000008.1:8239-46070 GCA_016801145.1 Umbra pygmaea
AAGAACGAAGGACACGTTTTGGAGTATATGGATTTAAAAGCTCTGTCAAATATTGAGGTGCCAAACCATGCAGTGCCTTGTAGGTAAGCATCAAAATCTTGAAATCTACCCTAAACCTAATGGGAAGCCAGTGCAAAGACTCCAAAACAGGAGTAATATGGTCTCGTATGTTAGTTCTTGTAAGGATTCTGGCAGCCGATGCAATGGCAACTTGGCCAAGATAAGGCTCAATTGTGCAGGACAACATGACGTTACACATAAAGTACACAAAAGTACAAAAACAGACAAGATTTTTTCAGGAGAAGCAATAGCTTTAACATTTTTGTATCACTTTAATTATGCCAGTATTGGTTACAACTACAAACATGGCAGTGAGTTGTGTAAAACATCAATAACCATTGCATGTAAAATGGTTTTCAGTGCATTACCATCTTCTATAATTAATCTTTCTTTAAAAAAACAACTCAGATTTAGTTACAGATGTTTTGCTCAAACGGATAAATAATCCATGGATATGTCAGGGTTAAGGGTTTGATTCCCATCGGGGACCACAATAATCACATTTGATAATGTATGCACACACTGTTTAATGTTGTTTATGTAAATGCATTTTCTACATAGATATGCATTGGGTCACATTTTCCGTAAATATACAGATGGACCAGATCTTATCCAAATCACACCTAGTAAATTACTAAAATGTGAAAAGTATTCAGTGGAAGCACAGAAGAGACAACCTCTCTCCCCTACCTCTTTGAAATAGCTACGGTGCCCCCTGCAGGCCATATGTTGCAGTCTGTGAATTTAATTCTGGTAAAATGACAGTCAGATGAAGACCCTGGTTAGAACGAACATGCAGAGCAGTGGAAACCAGGATTCAACTCTGCCAACTTCCACGTATCTTAGATGGGTAAACTGGAAAATACACATTAATACCTCATTAACTCATCATCAGTGTTGGGAAACATTACTTAAAAAATTAACTAGTTACTTTACTTAGTTGCTTCTCCAAAATGTTACTTTTTATTGAAAGTAACTACATTATGTTACTCTGTTAGTCTTTACTGAAAGTAACATATTAAACTGCTTTATGTTACTAAAAAATGTTTTTTACATATGCTTTCTGGTGTGTCTAGGTTTAGTATCACACAATACTCATTGGACAAAAGTATTAATTTCTTAACCTTCCCAAGTATTGAGTAAGTGATTAAGAAATAATTATTATTTACAGAAACAACCTGGGAGCAATTAGGGTTAACTGTCTTGCTCAAAAACAGAATGATCGAGGCTTCATCTTGCTTGTGTGTGTTTGGGGGGGTTGAACCAGGGTCCTAATGGACCCCAATCATGGGTCCTAAACAACTAGGCCACCTTGCCGCCCCTAGATAGTAATTGCCTGATCATGTCGGGTGCAGACTTGTGGTAACTACTGTCTCTGGGCATGATCCAATTGATCAATAATACCAGTCTATTTGTAAAGAATGTGTTTGTATGTAAAACCAATTCCATCTCACTATCCGAGTATATAACAACATTTTACTCAGTAAAGAAACTGATAAAATGTATGAATTGGAATTACATACAATATATTTTTAGTTAAAAAGATGTAAGATGTAGATATAACTTTTTCCTCTGAAGAACTGCACATCAGTGGGCTGCCATTTATGTAAAATAATATTTTTACAGCTGTCAATGATAATGGCTTTATAACACATTGGGATGGGGCATAGTATAGGGGCCATCTAATCTCTCTGGTGTTCTGTTGATGCCTAGGATGATGACCTAGGCCTGGGGTCCTTGAAACACAACGCAGAACTACCCGGCTTGACAACGATGTTGTCACTGCCCACAGGACACCTGGCTGTCCTTGTTCCTGTATACTTGATGGTACAGCCGGTCTGGATCTTTCTAAAGACTGGACACAGCCCGCATGAAGATCTGAACTCTCTGATCATGCCCCATGACTACCCATAGGACCCTAATGTGTAAACACTTTGCCTTAATTGGATATGCACCCTTGAACTTTACCCCCGGCACAGCCAGAAGACGAATGGCCACTCCACTGAGTCTGGTCCTCTCTAAATCTCTTCCTGGGAAGCAAATTACTATGGAGCTTTACCTAGCACTGTGCTTACATTTTGCATTGTTGCTTGCTATTTGGGGTTATATGTTAGGTATCTATAAAAGCACTGCTGATTGAAAAAGGGCTTTGTAAAATAAATTTGATTGATTTATCACTTTGTTAGCAGAGCATAGTTGTACAGAGATTCAACACCATGTGAAATCTGATTTCTGCAGGCTTAGGGGTGGCTGCCCTCTAGTGAAGGTAAAGCATATCACAATCTGACAAGTAATATTAAAATAGCATTGTAAAATCTATATTAAATCTAGGATTTCCTTCCGATTCCAGCCCCCATACTGTCAGACAAGCCCTGGGAAAAAGGACCATTCTACCAATCCTAGACTTTGGGTATCCAGTCTACAGAGCTGCCTCAAATCCTCTCCGAAAAAAATTTGATGTATCTGTAGTCTACTGCAGCGACATAAAGTTTTGTCACCAATGCCTCATTTGACAACCCACCACTGTGACCTCTATGAACTAGTTGGCTGTCCCTCCTTAATCATTCAGTGGCTGACTGACTGGTAGTAATTCATCTTTAGTTGTGTCAAAAGTATTAATAATGTCACAATTCCTAATTTTCCAAAAGTTGGCTGCCTCAGTGTTGATGATGGCAATTTGAATATCCTCTAGAATATCATGAAGAGTGATTTAAATGAATTGCAGATTGAGTTAGAATAACAGACTGGAAGCTTTAAAAGGAGGGTGGAGCTTGAAATCATTGTTCTTCCTCTGTCAACCATGGTTACCTGCAATTAAACACATACTGTCATCATTGCTTTTTGTACAAACGTGCTTCACAGGCAAGGATATTGCTGCTAGTAAGATTGCAACTAAATCAACCATTTATCAGATCATCAAGAACTTCAAGTTTCAATTGTTGTGAAGAAGGCATCAGGGCGCCCAAGAATGTCCAGCAAGAGCCAGGACCGTCTCCTAAAGTTGATTCAGCTGCTGGATCGGGGCACCACCAGTGCAGAGATTGCTCAGGAACAGCAGCAGGCAGGTGTAAGTGCATCTGCACGAACAGTGAGGTGAAGACTTGAAGGAAGGCCTGGTGTCAAGAAGGGCAGCAAAGAAACCACTTAGTCATGCCCCAATGCATATCTTGCACATTTTCATCTGCGTAGGTGCATGGGTGTTACCTATTCCATTGAAATTGCAATGCCACTTTGCATACCTACTGATCTACCTCTCTAATGCGCAAACGGTACATTTACTTCCTATATTCTGAATACCTGCATTACGTACAGTGCCGGCCCAAGCCTTTTGGGGGCCCCAAGCAGAATTTGATTTGGGGGCCCCCTTCTACCATGCGGAGTCACCTAAGCAGCCGCTTAGTTCGCTTATGCCTGGGGCCGTCCCTACATGTATATTTTATTTTTGTGTACTTCATGTCTAACCTAATGTTATTTTGAGCTTTATCTTGGCCAGTTCACCATTGTGTGACATTTGGTTATATTCTTAGATAATATAATATATAAATGCTTTATGAACAAAGCACAACTGTCTTACACTACAATAAATTATATAGTTACAACTATTTCTGTTCTATTAACCAAAAAGAGGCTGATCTTTTAAAAATACAATATATACAAATACAATATATTTTAAAAATAGAATATAACTTGTGTGATTTCAACATGTTATGGCACATATTAGAAAATTTAACAATACAATTCTTGTTTTATACCAGATATCTACCTTGATATCTGAAGAATCTGGAGAGATAATGTATGGAGGAATGTTGTCAGATCACTTTCCATGTGATTTCCAACCACATTATGCATTATAGGAGAACACCCAGAGCTGTTATTTTGGCAAAAGAAGGTTGCCCAAAAGTATTAGATTAAGAGTTACCAATATTGTGCTGCAAATACTTTTTCTCCCCACTGTATATTTCAGAATGTTTTTTATTGATAAGACTTCATTTTTTGTTTCAATTGTTTTACTTTATTTAGGGGTTACAAGTGTGTGAATATGTTGAGTAAAATAGCAGGGGAATTTATTTTATATTTCACTTTTATTTAAACCGGGTTAATCGATTTAGAACAGGTTCTCATTTGCAATCACAACCTGGCCAAGACAAGGCACAAGGTGCAAGGCGACATTAAGTTACACATAAAGTACAAACATTCAGGTATACAGTTACACATATAAATGGTATCAGGTTAGATTAAAAAATACTGTACATTCAGTGCAGATATGTTTTAAAATAGAGAGGTAGATTACTGAAATGTAAAGTGACAGTACCAGAGAAATAACACAAGGATAGGTAACATGATGAACATGGCTGAAAATGGCAATGTGCACATTATACAGACAGCTGTATGGTTGATTATGTGCAATACGTATTAAGGCTTTGATGAGTACACTAGGGCATAAACGGGCAAAGAGAGGGGGTAGGGTCAATCAGTAGATTTGAAAGTTTCAGGGATTTCTGTAATTTGTAAATTCATCACTCATTTTTCCACCAGGTGGGTGCAATTAATAATAAGATAGAACGGAAAACCACCAGGTGGGTGCAATTAATAATAAGATAGAACAGAAAACCACCAGGTGGGTGCAATTAATAATAAGATAGAACAGAAAACCACCAGGTGGGTGTAATTAATAATAAGATAGAACAGAAAACCACCAGGTGGGTGCAGTTGACTATCTCTGATGTATAGCATATTGTATAGCTTACCAATAATGACAGTGACATTCAAATTACTTTTAAAATGTCCAACAAAATAATAAGGATTTATATCAGACAAATTTAGCCATGGAAACTTAGTGCTGGTAATAATATTACAAAGGCTATTTTTTATGTGACTTTGTGTTGTAAAAAATCTTCAAAAGCCCTTGACAATTTCAACAGAGTTCCAAACCTGCAGTTGTATGACATACGGTTGCAAATCAAGTCTTGTATCTCATTTCTAAACATAGGCTATATCTGAACTCTTTGTTTCAGGCACCTGCTACCAGGAAGAGAAGACAAACTCAACAAATACTTGCACAACAAACATCTCCCTATAGAACTAATACAACTCTCTAATGTCTTTAGATCTGTTGGTTATTTCAGCATTACATTCTGCAATATTAACAAAAAGATTTATTGCTGGATTACTGGATATTTCAACAAGACAACGACCCAAAACACTGCTCAAAATCTACTCTGGCATTTATGCAGCGGAAACAAGTACAATGTTCTGGAATGGCCATCCCAGTCCCCAGACCTGAATTTCATTGAAAATCTGTGGGGTGATTTGAAGCAGGCTGTCCATGCTCAGCAACCATCAAACCTAACTGAACTGGAAATGTTTTGCAAGGAGGAAGTGTCCAAAATACCTTCATCCAGAATCCAGACACGCATTACAGGCTATAGGAAGCATTTAGAGGCTGTTATTTCTGCTAAAGGAGGCTCAACTAAATATTGATGTGATATTTCTGTTGGGGTGCCCAAATTTATGCACCTGTCTCATTTTGATTTGATGCATATTGAACATTTTCTGTTCATCCAATAATCGTAATTTCACTACTGAAATATTATTGTGTCCTTCAGTCATTGATAGATCAAAATGAAATTGCTGATCCAAACACCTAATTATTTATAAATGAAAATTATGGAAATTGTCATGGGAGCATACACTTTTGCATACGCCTGTAGTTTGGATATTTTTGCCCATGATATTAGAGGATTGTGTCTTTAGTGAACACCCAGAAGGAACAGTGCCCTGAACTGGCCACTCGATCAACATTTTCAGTATTTGTTCTTCTATTTGTGACTGACCAACACCACCTGGCTATATTTAGAGTCACTAGCTGGGAAATTAATCTTAGTGGGCAAATCCACAGAAATGGGGCATATGGTTGTAGTTCATCAAAAAATGAATATAAATAGGTTGACTATAAAAATGTTTAAAGGGATGGGCCAAATCTGAAATGGTGAGAGTTAGTCTTTAATTTATATGTACAATCATCATATTGATCATCTCTAATCAACTGTCAAATTACACAGCAAGCACTACACTTATTCCTGCAAGTCATCATAGATAATATACATACAATGTCTCTATTTAGAGAGACATTTTATGTCTAAAGGGCATATCAATCTCAGTATTGAATGCATGTTTTCAACATTGTTTTGCAGGCATGGTAATGGTATTTGTCAAAGACTGGCATCTTGTGGGTTTTCAGTGGTACTACCACAACATCAATCTCATCCATAGATTACTTCATACATATATTCTACTCAGTTATTCCAAACTCCTTAAATAATTTGATTCTCATTAATAGTGAAACAAATACAATAATTCTTACTGTATACTGTACTTTGAGTATCCTGCATTCTGTATTTGTACTTCTGCTTAACTTCATGAGTAACTTTATTTTGTCTTGCACCTTCCACCTTATCTTGGCCAGGTCACCTTTGCAAATAAGAACCTGTTTTCAATCGGCCTACCTGGTTATATAAATAAAGGTGAAATAAATTCTAATTTCGTATCTGTCCACATTCTGGGATGTGTAAACAAGTGACACATTGTGATCCGATCTCATGTGTAAAATTTAAATGAATTAGAGCAGGTCAAGATCAGTATGAAAGACATTTGTTAAAAGGTAAATATAGACAGGAACTGTCTCATTCACATTCTGTGAGGTGGTTGCAACATCAAAACATTTCAGACACTGTCAATGAAAGCAAACAAAAGAACAAAGAACAAGCTAACACCTTAAATACACAAAATACGGAAATGGAAATATTCTTACCAATTTCCAACTACAAAAATTGCTGTATTGCTCACATCATTACACAATATTTGTGCAATTTTTCAACTTAACGTAGTAGTTCTCAATACCACCACCACGGAGCGCAGGCTATAGGTACACATTAAATGATTTAGAGGGTTCAACGGCAAAAGTCCCAAGAGAACAAGCAATACACTTTTATTTCACGTGACATTATCGGAAATTGTGGCCGAAAAATACCAGCTGTAACAATGTTCCCGGTGTATGTTTGTTTAGTTTGGTTAGTTTCTGTTCTTTGTTAGGTTAGTCTTCTTGTATTCCTGTCTTTAGGGGTTTCTCCCCTGTGTGTTTTGTTTTGATTCAGTTTCCCGCCTTAGGTTCACATGACCCTGTCACATGTATTAATTGTCCTAAACATTGTTAGATATTTAGTTCAGTCTGTTTATTAGTCTTTTGTGGTTCATTGTTTTCTGTTGGGCGTAAGGCGTTATAGCTGTTTAATAAAAAAAACGATTGTGAAGATGCTCCTGTCTCCAAATTCCCTACATAACATTACAGAATGAACCACCCATATAACAAAGAGACAGCGTCATATAACAGGGTTTATGGAGCCGAGCTGGTGGCCTCCTTTTGGAAGGAAAGCTCAGATGAATAGGAGGTAATGGCAGACCTTATTCCTGGGACAAGGCCAGAGTGGGAAGTAGTACTTATATATGGTTGTAGTCTGGTTGACTGGGAAGCAGAGGAGGAGTGTTCTGAGGGGTGTTCGGATGAGGACAACAAGGGTGTTATCCTGGTGGCCGAATTTCTTCTTTTTCCACTGGGTCCAGAAGTCTCTCCACCAGGTTTTCCCCGTTTCCAGCTCATCAGTCTGGGCCTACTGCTCTGAAGGCGAGGTTCAAGGATCACCAACCCCGGTTCTCTAGATCCATCAGCCGGTCCTCCAGTTCCTCATCCCGGGCCTCAATGACCACATGTGAGGTTTCCATTCCCTCAACCTGGGCGTACAATTCTTCAGGCCAGATACTCAGCTCCCCTACCCGGACCCATAGTTCCTTGGGTCGGGGCCCTAGTTGTCAATGTAGGGCCCAATGTTCCTCAGACCGAGTTAACAGCTCACAGGTTCGAGCAGGTAGCTCAACAGTTGGAGCACTAAGCTCTCCAGTTAAGGCTTCCTTTTCTCCAGTTAAGGCTCCCTGTTCTCCAGTTAAGGCCCAGTGTTCTCCAGTTAAGGCCCCCTGTTCTACAGTTAAGGCCCCCTGTTCTCCAGTTAAGGCCCCCTGTTCTCCAGTTAAGGCCCCCTGTTCTACAGATAGAGCCCCTAGCTCATAGGTTAGAGCAGTTGGAGCCCTACACTCTTCTGTAGAGGGTCTCCAGTCTCAAGTTTCTAGGCCAAGTTTTCAACGTTAGCCTCAGTCCTCCAGTAGAAGCTTGTAGTTCACAGGTTAGAGCCAGTAGCTCACCAGAGTCCCAAGCTCCGTTGGAGAAGGCCACAGTGCTCTGACCACAGTTCCCAGTCCACAAACCTCAGGTCCCAGTCCTCTAACCTCAGCCCCCCGTCACTTAGCCGCAGGTCCCAGTCGTTTAGCCGCAGGTCCCAGTCCTCTAGATTTAGGCCCTAGTCCTCCAGTAGGAGCCCATACCTCACCAGTTCAGGCACCCATGTCCCTCCCTACTGTGAAGTTTGATGGGGAATCCAATCGCAGCAGTCAGAATTGGACACAGATGAAGACCTTCCTGTAGCGATGTCCATGGGGACCTCTGTCTGAGGAGGACAAAATCATAACTACCTGGTCTTGTTTGGAGGGCCTGGCTCTGGACTTTGCAGAAGACCTCTGGGAGACAGGGGATCAGGTTCTGCAGTCATATGAGGAATTTGCCAGCCTGCTTAAGGAAATATTTCCTTCATCAGATGTCGCTGAATACCCTCCCACAAGATGGCTTCTCCCCAGCAGCTACACAAGATGGCTGCTCCCCAGCAGCTACACAAGATGGCTGCTCCCCAGCAGCTACACAAGATGGCTGCTCTCCAGTAGCTACCCATGATGGCTGCTCCCCTGCAGCTACCCATGATGGCGGCGTCCCAGCAGCCACCCATGATGGCTGCTCCCCAGCAGCAACCCATGATGGCTGCTCCCAGAAGCTACCCAAGATGGCTGCTCCCCAGCAGCTACCCAAGATGGCTGCTCCCCAGCAGCTACCCATGATGGCGGCGTCCCAGCAGCCACCATGCAACCCACTCAGTCCACAGCAGCCCAGCTACAGTCAGTGTCCACAACAACCAAGATACTGCTACCTGATGCTGCCAAGCTTCCAGGGCTACCTGCTGCAGCCAAGCTTCCAGTGCTACCTGCAGCTGCTGCCAAGCTTCCAAGGCTAACTATTGAGGCTATGCTACCAGTGCTACCCGCCTCTGCGGCTATGCTACCGAAGGTACTTGCTGTGGCACCGCCTCTGCCTCAGCCTGCCTGGACTCCACCAGGCTCTCCCGCCACCTGGCCACCCCCAGGCTCTTCTGCCGCCTGGCCAACCCCAGACTCTCCTACCGCCTTGCCACCCCGGGCTCTCCCACTGGTGCTTCTTCTCCTCCACCTACTGGGCCTCCACCTCTGCCACCCTGTCATCTGCCAGGTCCTGCTGGTCTTGTTTTGTTTAGTTTGTCACGCTGGCTGTTGCTACTTAGGAGGGGGGCTCTGTCACAATGTCCCCGGTGTATGTGTGTTTAGTTTGGTTAGTTTCTGTTCTTTGTTAGGTTAGTCTTCTTGTATTCCTGTCTTTAATGATTTCTCTGCTGTGTGTTTTGTTTTGATTCAGTTTCCTGCCTTAAGTTCACATGACCCTGTCACATGTTTTTGTTGTCCTATCAGTTTCGTTCATTATTCCCCAGCTGAACGCCCTTCCTTTGTTATTTTTTATTTTGTTCAGTCTGTTTATTAGTCTTTTGTGGTTCATTGTATTCTGTTAAGCATTATATCTGTTTAATAAAAAAGTATAATATTGTGAAGATGCACATGCCTACAATATAATAAAATGATTTGCACAAATTTTTAATGATAGCGGGAGAGAGAATTCAAGCTATGCATAGGAAAACAATTCCTAAATGCTTCAACAAGTTACAGAAAATATTTAAGCGATAGGCAGAACAAAATAGCAGGCAACTTGTAAGTCTGATTCAAACATCTACATAGGGAAGTATTTCATCTTAATTCTGCTAGTGAGAATGGTAGGCTACCTTTATTCCGCTTTCAAAGACCCGCTTATAATAAAGCTGTCGAAACTATAGGCTATTTCTTGATTTTAAAATATGAAAAAAGGGGTCCAGGGATAGATGGATAACCACAACCCAAACCGTGATGTATGGCAGAAGCATAATGCACCTGTTTTTTTTAAGGGGGAACAGTATGCACAACACACGCAAACCTGTACCCACAAATACAGATATTACAAAGAAAATCCACTTGGCTCAAAAAAATCTGAGTTGGCACAAGCCCTAGCTAGCTATCGCTTCGACACGAAAAAAGACACTTTATTTCAAATAGTATTAGATTACTTAAAACCTGTGGCTGGTTAGCATGTCTACATCAGTGACAATCTTTTTGTGGTAAGTGAATGTTAAAATTGTTTTTATTTTTTTCATGGTCTAATTTGGAATTTGGTGTTGAGATTTGAAGCGAGAGGAAATGTCCGCCATGTTTTTTTATTTTGTTCAGCTCCTCAGGGGTGCATAGTGATACTATTTGATTACTTACAGTGGGGAGAACAAGTATTTGATACAATTGGATTCAGGTCTGGACTTTGACTTGGCCATTCTAACACCTGGATATGTTTATTTGTGAACCATTCCATTGTAGATTTTGCTTTATGTTTTGGATCATTGTCTTGTTGGAAGACAAATCTCCATCCCAGTCTCAGGTCTTTTGCAGACTCCATCAGGTTTTCGTTCCAGAAGGGTCCTGTATTTGGCTCCATCCATCTTTTCATCAATTTTAGCCATCTTCCCTGTCCCTGCTGAAGAGAAGCAGGCCCAAACCATGATGCTGCCACCACGAAGTTTGACAGTGGGAATGGTGTGTTCAGGGTGATGAGCTGTGTTGCTTTTACGCCAAACATAATGTTTTGCATTGTTGCCAAAAAGTTTGATTTTGGTTTCATCTGACCAGAGCACCTTCTTCCACATGTTTGGTGTGTCTCCCAGGTGGCTTGTGGCAAACTTTAAATTACACTTTGTATGGATATCTTTCAGAACTGGCTTTCTTCTTGCCACTCTTCTATAAAGGCCAGATTTGTGAAGTATACGACTGATTGTTGTCCTATGGACAGACTCGCCCACCTCAGCTGTAGATCTCGGCAGTTCATCCAGAGTGATCATGGGCCTCTTGGCTGCATCTCTGATCAGTCTTCTTCTTTTATGAGCTGAAAGTTTAAAGGGACGGCCTGGTCTTGGTGGATTTGCAGTGGTCTGATACCCCTTCCATTTCAATATTACCGCTTGCACAGTGCTCCTTGGGATGTTTAAAGCTTGGGAAATATTTCTGTATCCAAATCTGGCTTTAAACTTCTCCACAACAGTATCTCGGACCTGCCTGGTGTGTTCCTTGTTCTTCATGATGCTCTCTGTGCTTTCAACGGACCTCTGAGACTATCACAGAGCAGGTGCATTTATACGGAGACTTGATTACACACAGGTGGGTTCTATTTATCATCATTAGTCATTTAGGTCAACATTGGATCATTCAGAGATCCTCACTGAACTTCTGGAGAAAGTTTGCTGCACTGAAAGTAAAGGGGCTGAAAAGTTTTGCTCGCCCAATTTGTCAGTTTTTTAGTTGTTAAAAAAGTTTGAAATATCCAATAAATTTCGTTCCACTTCATGATTGTGTCCCACTTGTTGTTGCTTCTTCACAAAAAACTCAGTTTTATATCTTTATGTTTGAAGCCTGAAATGTGGCAAAAGGTCAAAATGTTCAAGTGGGCCGAATACTTTCGCAAGGCACTGTACACTTCAACTGTGAGAGATGGAATCTAAAATCCAGAATATCACATTGTATGATTTTTTTTTATCAATTTGCATTTTATTGCATGACATAAATATTTGATCACCTATCAAGCAATAAGAATTCCAGCTCTCACAGACCTGTTAGTTTTTCTTTAAGAAGCCCTCCTGTTCTCCACTCATTACCTGTATTAACTGCACTTGTTTGAACTCATTACCTGTATAAAAGACACCTGTCCACACACCTAATCAAACAGACTCCAACCTCTCCACAATGACCAAGACCAGAGAGCTGTGTAACGATGTCAGGGATAAAATTGTAGATCTGCACAACGCTGGGATGGGCTACAGGACAATAGGCAAGCAGCTTGGTGAGAAGGCAACAACTGTTGGCACAATTATTAGAAAATAGAAGAAGTTCAAGATGACGGTCAATCTCCCTCGATCTGGGGCTCCATGCAAGATCTCACCTCGTGGGGCATCAATGATCATGAGGAAGGTGAGGGATCAGCCCAGAACTGCACGGCAGGACCTGGTCAATGACCTGAAGAGAGCTGGGACCACAGTCTCAATGAAAACCATTAGTACCACACTATGACTTCATGGATTTAAATCCTGCAGCGCATGCAAGGTCCTCCTGCTCAAGCCTGCGCATGTGGTCTAATGAGAAAAAAGTAGAGCTTTATGTTCTAAACTCCACTCTCCATGTTTGGAGGAAGAAGAAGGATGAGTACAACCCCAAGAACACCATCCCAACCATGAAGCATGGAGGTAGAAACATCATTCTTTTGGGGATGCTTTTCTCCAAAGGGGACAGAACGACTGCACCATATTGAGGGGAAGATGGATGGGGCCATGTATCGCGAGATCTCTGCCAACAACCTCCTTCCCTCAGTAAGAGCATTGAAATGGGTCATGGCTGGATCTTCCACCATGACAACAACCCGAAACACACAGCCAGGGCAACTAAGGAGTGGCTCCATAAGAAGCATCTCAAGGTGCTTGGGTGGCCAAGCCAGTCTCCAGACCTGAACCAAATAGAAAATCTTTGAGGGAGCTAAAAGTCTATTGCTCACGGACAGCCCCAAAACCTGAAGGATCTGGAGAAGGTCTGTATGGAGGAGTGGGCCAAAAGTATGTGCGGATAGCATGGAATTGTCATAGGCTTGAAATGCAATTTTAGCCAATCAAATTGCAGATATCGCCTAACCCGTTTAACAATAAGGCTTTAACCCTCGTTGTCCTCATTTTGTATCTATCCACATCCTTACACGTGTAAACAAGAGACACATTGTGATCTGATCTCGTGTAAAATGTAAATTAAGAAGAGCAGGTCAAGATCAGTATGAACATTTGTTAAAGGTAGATATACACTCACCTGAAGGATTATTAGGAATACCCGTTCAATTTCTCCTTAATGCAATTATCTACTTAACCAATCACATGGCAGTTGCTTCAATGCATTTAGGGGTGTGGTCCTGGTCAAGACAATTTCCTGAACTCCAAACTGAATGTCAGAATGGGAAACAAAGGTGATTAAAGCAATTGTGGCATGGTTGTTGGTGCCAGACGGGCCAGTCTGAGTATTTCACAATCTGCTCAGTTACTGGGATTTTCCTGCACAACCATTTCTAGGGTTTACAAAGAATGGTGTGAAAAGGGAAAAACATCCAGTATGCGGCAGTCCTGTGGCCGAAAATGCCTTGTTGAGGCTAGAGGTCAAAGGAGAATGGGCCGACTGCTTCAAGCTGATAGAAGGACAACTTTGACTTAAATAACCACGCGTTACAACCAAGGTATGCAGCAAAGCATTTGTGAAGCCACAACATGCACAACCTTGAGGCGGATGGGCTACAACAGCAGAAGACCCCACCGGGTACCACTCATCTCCACTACAAATAGGAAAAAGAGGCTACAATTTGCAAGAGCTCACCAAAATTGGACAGTTGAAGACTGGAAAAATGTTGCCTGGTCTGATGAGTCTCGATTTCTGTTGAGACATTTAGATGGTAGAGTCAGAATTTGATGTAAACAGAATGAAAAAATGGATCCATCATGCCTTATTACCACTGTGCAGGCTGGTGGTGGTGGTTTAATGGTGTGGGGGATGTTTTCTTAGCACACTTTAGGCCCCTTAGTGCCAATTGGGCATCATTTAAATGCCACGGCCTACCTGAGCATTGTTTCTGACCATGTCCATCCCTTTATGGCCACCATGTACCCATCCTTTAATGGGTACTCCCAGCAGGATAATGCACCATGTCACAAAGCTCAAATCATTTCAAATTGGTTTCTTGAACATGACAATGAGTTGACACTGTACTAAAATGGCCCCCACAGTCACCAGATCTCAACCCAATAGAGCATCATTGGGATGTGGTGGAACGGGAGCTTCGTGCCCTCAATGTGCATCCCACAAATCTCCATCAACTGCAATATGCTATCCTATCAATATGTGCCAACATTTCTAAAGAATGCTTTCAGCACCTTGTTGAATCAATGCCACATAGAATTAAGGCAGTTATGAAAGCGAAAGTGGGTCAAACACAGAATAAGTATGGTGTTCCTAATAATCCTTTTGGTGAGTGTACACAGAAACTGTATCATTCACATTCTGTGAGGTTGTTGCAACATCAAAACATTTCAGACATTGTCAATAAAAGCAAACAAAAGAACAAGCTAACACCTTAAATACACAAAATACAAGGAAATGGTTATTCACCTGAGAAATCCCAGTTTAAAACCTTTCACATTTCAACAAATTTAATATTTATGAATCTATCAATTTTGTAAATATGTTTACAACTCTAGTAGTATTACAGCAATAAGAAATAACACATTTTGCTCTATAATAAGGCTTGTACTTATCACTCTGTCTGTCCAGGATACTGGTGAGGTGTAATGTAATATAACACCCTTCTGTTCTGTGTACAGCTCAAAAAATTAAGCATGTTGTTATTTTTCAGTTTAATGTTACAGTATGTAGGCTAAATTTTGTGAAATGTTGGGATTTTGGCATGAATAGGTATAAACATTAATTTTATAGTCGTTATATGGTCTACATTGAAAAAACCCATGTGTTAATTTTCATGAGTTGGTTTGATTGGGTTATTTTAGGACAAAAAACTATATTGAGTTTTATTTACGATTGTGGAGTTGTGAGGGGAAGAGTGATAACTGCCAGTGACAGCATTTTTGTTTTACTCTGCTCACTCAAGGATTACAACCATTTTCTATCAACATTTTTGTTACTGGTAAGATTCTAGGCCACCTGCCAACCAATGGATGAACTACAGGTTCACTTTGAATGTTTGAGCTGAATCAGAGAAACAGTTAGTTTAGTTTATTTATTTGATATAGCACCTTTTACAGACAAAGTCACAAAGTGCTTCACATGATAAACATTGAACAACAATATAGTGAGATTCAAAATCTAAAATCCCAATTTACAAACATGATTCAAAAGCAAATTTAAACAAATGTGTCTTCAGTTGTTTTTTAAAAACTTCAACAGAAACTGCAGAACGTAAAACAGTAGGAAGGGCGTTCCACAGGTTTAGGGCCACCACTTCAAAAGAGCGGTCACCTTTACTTTTGAGACGAGTGCGTGGGACCACCACTAAACCTGGTCAGAAGACCTAAGGGACCGGGTAGTAATGTACGGATGTAGCAGGTCGGAGATATAAGCAGGTGCCAAACCATGGAAGGCTTTATAGGTCAGGACCAGAACTTTAAATTTGATCCTGTACTTGATGGGAAGCCAATGTAAGGAGTATAACATTGAGGTGTTATTCGACATCCTGCTGAACCTGGCCAACATCCTTACAGCAGAGGTCTGGACCAGTTGTAAACGGTCCTGAGACGACTTGCTGAGACAGGTGAAAATGGAGTTGCAATAATCAAGCCGGGATGATATGAAGAAATTAATGGTCATCTCAAGCTCAGAATGTAAAACAGAAGCTCTAAGTTTGGCAATGTTTATTAGTTGAAAGAAACATGCCTGGGTCAGTGATTTGATATGTTGATTCAAATACATGTTATTATTAAACATCACACCGAGATTTCTCAGCTTGGATTTTACAGCTGAGGAAAGGGTCCCTAAAAGCTGAATAATCTTGGAAGCTATAGTGTCTGGAGCAATAATAAGGACTTTGGTCTTCTCTTCATTGAGCTGAAGGAAATTATTTGCGAGCCAATCCTTCATGGAAGTCAGTAATTTAAGCAATTCCAACACTTTGTCAGTGTCTTCTGGGTTAAAAGAGACATACAGCTGGATGTCATCTGCATAGAATTGTTAATGAATATCTCCATATTGGCTAAATATATATCCCAAGGGAAGCATACATGAGGTAAATAAAATCGGACATAACACAGAGCCCTGAGGTACCCCACAGGAGAGGGCTGCAGTTTCTAAACAATAGGGACCAAAATACAGAAAGACTTCTGTCTGAAAGATAGGATGTGAAACAATCCAGGGCGCTCCCTGAGATACCAACCCAATACTTGAGTCTATCAAGCATGATGTTATGGTCCACTGTATCAAACGCTGTGCTAAGGTCCAGCAGCACCAAAACCAAGCATTGACCCTTGTCAGAGGACATTAATAAATCATTGGACACCCTAAGAAGAGCGGTTTCTGTTAAGTGTTTCTGACGGAAGCCGGATAGAAACAACTTTTTCTGAAATTTTGGAGATAAATACATTTTTGAAATGGGCCTAAAATTAGCCCATTTTAGGCCCCTCTCGGATAGATCCAGATTGGTAGATTCTTTAGTAGTGGCTAAACCAATGCATGTCTAAAATATAATGGGACACAACCAGATTGCAGAGAGCTGTGTAGTATAGGGAGAACCCAAGTACTCACAGAAAATTTTTAAACAGCGAAGTTGGTATAAAGATACAGCACCCTAAAATGTATGCAGTTTCTCCTCATTGAATATTGACATGAAACCAAACCTGTGCTTAAAAGTTTGATCTGCAGCATTCCTTTGTCTGCTAATTATTCTTTGTGTTTATTGTTTGATCAAAAAAGCCAGTAGAAAGAAATATCAGCACTTTTAGACCATGGTCAATATGTGCAGTGCATGAGAAAATGCTGAAAACATGATGAAATGTACACACAACTGGTGTTTGACCACCTGTGAAATGTAACTAACAAATGTTATCAACAGGCCTTTCATCAATAGACTTTTCAAAATAGCAGCTGTCCACATTCTGGCACTTGGTAAGTTGTGTTTACCCTATGCTATGAATGTGTATAAATACACAAATCTCACAGTACGGTGATACACGGCAAGAAGACAGAGCTTTCAAGATCAGGTGTGACTTATTATATACTGTATGATACAAAGTGCACATAATATTGATGTTTTTATGCTATATATACAGTCATGTATGTTATAATATGCAGTTGCAGCTTTGTTGAGATTAGATGTAATGTACAATATACTCTACTTTTTCAAATTATATATATAAGCATATCAATTAAACATATTAAATATTGACATATAATCATTTAAGTGGAGATAATGCTGATGTTGAAAATATGCTTTGTTGGCTCTCTCATTTTTATTTTTCTCTCTGATACTCTCAGGTTCATCATGAAGCGACACACTGAGCACTGCTTTATCCTGCTTGTTCTCTCTGTGTCAGCTACCTTTTCATTTCCAACCATTGATAGAATCTGGGATCTGCAAGGAATATGGTATGGCAGTATCTTCCCAAGGCATGGACTCCATCTACTTTATTGGTTTGTTGACCAATCAAACATCGACAGCAACTATGAAATCATCCAAACCAATTTTGATCCAACCAGAGGGGACTATGGCTTTGCCTACTATGGAAACAATAACAGTTTTCTGCCCGCCCTTACTAAACCAGAGAGCCAAGCTTACTACACAGTGGGGGATGTCAGCAAGGCCAACTCATGGGCATTGCCTGAGTATGTCACTCAAAGTTACTACAACTCTCTTAAGTCTGGGGACAGAAACAGAGACATGATCATTGTTCGAGTTGTCTGGGTCAATGGGTCAAAGTTTACATTGGACAAAGTGTTTGTCACTCAACTGTATCCGCTCAATGACAAGAAAGCTAATTCCTTTGATCCGAATCACACATACATAGTTAGCTTCAACCTGTTGCGAGAAATTCAGTCATTACAGGTGATCAAAGGGAGGAATGACACATTGGTCGGTTTGGACGCTTTTCTGACCCAAGCCGGTTATCAAACGTGCCCTACGCCTGAATTTCAAGTTTGTTCTGCCAAGTCGATCCGATTCCAAAAGCTTCAGATGGTGGAAATTAAGACAGAGGATGATTGTGTCTTGCTGAAGCTTGATGTTCAACCGGCCAGTAACGGCTATTTGAAAATGAGTTGGAGTAACCTGCCAAAGTCTATTATGGGCAGTTACATGGTTGTGGCACTTTTTAAAGATGATGCTAGTACGACCATCCTATACAAGTCATCTGTTGGCAATGATACATCTGGAACCACTAAGGTATCTGTAGCTCTGAACCCTGGTCTGCAGGTTAGGCTCCTTAAACAGACATCTATCTGGGATGAAACCGAAAGGGAAATCTGGAGGGGTGGTGAATTTGACAATTCATATGGGTTCATCCCAGTCAACTTGAAAGGCTACAATGCTAGTCTACAGCTATACACTAAAGATGGCTATGCTGGCGCTCGGCTCTTCGTGAAGACATCCTTCGCTGACTGGAAAGATGTGTTTTATAAATCTTGGGTAGGCTTTTACTCAGGAAATAAAATCAACAACAACAAGTACACTACTTTTCAGTGGGCAGGGTCTTTCACTAAAGAAAACTGGTCTGAAGAGATACCTGAGTATGATGTCTATATTTATGTGTCCAGTATGACTGTTGCTCCAGGCGCCCAGGCCAGATTCATGCTCTCAAAATACAATGAACTGGCACGTACCGTATCCTGGGAAAGTCAATCCTAAATGCAAAACAATCTCTGCAGTTTTACTTCATTATCTTTAGACTGACTTAATTCACTAAATGACTCTTTCTAGTAAAAGACTACTACTTACATACTACTGCAAGTTAGGTATACAGTATTGTGCAAAAGGCATTGGTCCACTGTAAAAACCAATAAAACCATTCTGAGCAGAGTTTATTTGCTCTAAAGTCACTTAGTATAACATTGTAGTAAACACAAACAAGCCTTATACAATGAAACATAATAAAACCTTGTTTTAAATGTCAGTATTTTGTGTTTCAATTTGTTTTGGTAGACTATCGTGTCATTTGTTTTCCTATGGTTAATTCTACCAACCCTCTTGCAGGAAACAGCGTAACTCTTAATTTGACTTTGGCTGTTTTTGATTTTATCCCACCCAGGTATAGTTGTTGAGATGAGTGCTTTGATGTGGATAATTCTATACTATAAGTAGGTCATTGCAGTGTTTGATGTCATTACTGTGTTAAAGTTTTTGCCAAACAGTCAAAAATTGCTAGTTCTTGTAAGATTTATTTTCACAGTTAAATATTTATTTTCTACACGAAATCAGATCATACTAAGATAAGGAACACGACATGCACACCGACTAGACAAAGGATAATGACTGACAGGGAATAACTAAAACACACAAACTAAATACAAGACTTAATTGGATTTTCATTGGTACTTTGACAGGCACAAGCGGGGGCACATCCATAATTTCATTGACTTTCCTCTCAACATCATCTTCTCCCACAAAAAAAGGTTTCACAAAGGTTTTGATGTTCCTCAACTGGTGGAACATGGCCTCTGCATTGGGGATATTGCCTCCATGGCAGACAATTTCAAACTTTCTTTAAACATTGAGGACCCTGGCTGATGGACATTTTTTGGTTCTGGGGGACTTTCTGGACTTGGGGGAGGAGTGGTCATTGACTTAGATGTTATCCTGGCTCTGGTACAATTCCTTTTTCTTCCTTCCTCTCTGTCCTTTCTCCACCTTACCTTCTCTTTATTGAGGAATATCTGCCTTTTTCCAGGGTCTGCATCACGACATGCCCTGTAGCGTCACTGCTTTTCTGCAGCAGACAACGGTGCCATTTCCTGACAAATACATGCATACCATTTAAGATATTCTTTCTTTAATGTATATAACAAATAAATGTATGCTACATTAATTAGAATTACCAATTCAAGCTGTAAACACTTTTTATTTAGCATTTACGCCCACTCTGTTACAATATGTTCACCCTGTTAATGTGCAAAAAAGTAACAGGTTGGACAGTAACACAAGGGACATTTTATGCTAAAGTTAGCCATTGCTACTCATGTGATGAAAAACAAGCTACTGCGCAGAATATTTTTAACCTGTTTATTAACCATATTTTCAAAATTACAAACAGTTTTCAGTCTCCACTATAAATAGGCATAACAGGGTGGACATGTTATGCTTTACCACATCAGTGAATCATTCTAAAACATTGAAAAAATTGTGAATTAAGGAGTGATACTCTGCTTCTTGAAGAGAATTTGCTGCCAAAAAGTATTAAACTTCCTGAGAGTCATGTGATTAGAGGAACAGTCAAGGGGCGTGTTCAGAGGGTTTTTCCATCAGAGTAAGAGGGGGGACATTCAATGCAAGGACAAAACATATTTTAAATACTTAAAGCATACAAAATGCATTACTAACAAAATATATTTTGGTGAGGAATATTATGAATAAGAATATACAACAATATTGAAAGATTTATTTGATTTTTCTTACTTATATTTGTGGTTGAAGTTATGCAACCTTAATTGGGGACATGGCAGTTTAGCCTACTAGCACTAAAATCTAATTATTTAATTAATTAATTAACCCTGGTTACATATTAATTTGTTCTATGGTAAAAGGAGATTAACTATTTAAGATGATCATTTAGAAACAAGTATTAGCCCTTAAATGGCACTGAATGCTGGGAATGACCCACCAAAGTGTCTTTGAAAAACAGCCAGGCCCAGATGGAGGACTACATTATCACAGGTAAGGAGCTGATTACCATTATCCTGCTCCCAGCCATAGACTGTATATATATTACTGGACATATCATCTGGTTAAGCAAAGCGATGCAAATGCGAAAGTACCTGCATTCAATCGGAAATCCAGCTGGGGCCGACACGTGTGGTTGCAAAAGAGGTCGGTTTCTGTAGAAGTCTATGGGAATAAGAGACACTTCACACTTGATTATTACCTCAGTAAACATTTTCATGATGAGTCTATGGTCTCAGTTGCTAGTTTTAAGTCTTCTGCAATACAGAATGATGTACTTTTTTTGAGTTATGGTCTTGTTGATTTTAAAATTGCCTATAAAGCAGGGGGTGTTTTAGGGTGTGGATTTGGCATTCGGTTGTACAACAGACATTCAAAGTAGTCGGCAGTTCAGTTTTTCTGGTAAGTAACATAACATTTAATTATACATTTTGGATTTAATACTGTTTTTCATTAGGCAACGTTAGAATCAAAATTAATATCAGTTAGCTAGCTAGATTACTCCTCCCTCTCATCTAAAATCGTCACATCCACAACCAAGATGTCTACCCCCATAATGGCAAATTCAATGACTCAAATCATATCTCCACAAACCAATGGGCGAAGTTACACATGCTACATCCAGTAATATATACAGTTTATGCTCCCGGCCTATCTGGAGTGGAGGTAGCATCATTTGCTTCAATGTTGCTATTGGTGATTGTATAAATACTTGGAGGAACGAAAGTAAAATTAAAAATAATCTGTTGCTGATTGTAGCAAACTCTGTACCTTATAAGAGTAGGGCTTAACTCTGGGACGATAGTGTGACCCGTAGTAAATGGTTCAAATTGCGGTGTATATTTTCTAGCTAGTAGCCAAGGTCCTTACCCTAAATTTGACCCCACTGAAGTGACTCGCAGTAAGTACACTTAGCATGGTACTGCTAGCTACCCAGCTAATCACATGACATCCTTTTGTTTGCTCACTAATAATAGCTACACTATCGAGTGGAGTTCATGATGGTAATCGAATAGGTGTAGTGTTGTTAATCATGAGATCTACTATAAAATGCTTACTAAAAATACATAAGAGCAGGATTTATGACGCTAATCAAATAGCGGTGGTATTGTTTATCATAAGATCTACGTACTATACAATGCTTACTAACATTATGTAAAAGCAGTCATCAGGCTATGTGGTCTTCAGGGATGTTACAGCGGTTGTGTACTTCTCTGCATGACAGTAAGATAAGATACTACTTTATTGTCTGTTACACATAGGTATATATGTAGTAGTACAGTGAATAAATACTATGTTTTTACTTTAGATGTGAAAACTAATGTCCAAGAGACCACAGGCACAGTTGTTGTTAAGAAGGTGTTGTGGAATGATGAAACAAAGATGGAGTTATTTGGTCAAGGGGCGTTATGCATGGCGGCAAAAAGAACACAGCGTTCCAAGACAAACACTTGCTATCCACAGTCAAATTTGGTGGACATTCCATCATGCTGTGGGGCTTTGTGGCCAGTGCTGGTTCTGGGAATCTTGTTAAAGTTGAGGGTTGCATGGATTCCACTCAATATCAGCAGATTTGAGAATAATGTAGAGGAATCAGTCACAAAGTTGGAGGTACACTGGGGCTGGATATTTCAACAATACAACGACCCAAAACACTGCTCAAAATCTACTCTGGCATTTATGCAGAGGAACAAGTACAATGTTCTGGAATGGCCATCCCAGTCCCCAGACCAGAATATCATTGAATATCATCTGTGGGGTGATTTGAAGCGGGCTGTCCATGGTCGGCAACCATCAAACCTAACTGTACTGAAGATGTTTCTGCAAGGAGGAATGGTCCAAAATACCTTCATCCAGAATCCAGACACTCATTACAGGCTATAGGAAGCGTCTGAGGCTGTTATTTCTGCTAAAGGATATAAGACTAACTCTGGCAGAAGATTTCCTAGATCCTTGTCCAGAACTTGATGGCATGTCGACAGGTTGAGAGTGAGTAAGAACTGAGTAGTATAATGTTAAAGGCATACTTCACCAATTAGCATTAAGCTTTGTATCAGGAGAAACTAAGAAAAGTATTATATTTGAATGGCCGTGCTTCCCTCCCTCATGTCCCCCTGAGATGAGAAATATCTCTATTGTGTGTCTGGGGAAAAAAGCCTCAGATAATGCAAAAATTTTTGTTTTCTCAACCAGTCGACAGCGTAACATTGAAGAACAGAGACAAAGGGAAACAGAGAACACACTTAAACACATAATGATTAGACAACAGGGATCAGCTGATGATAATGAGTGATATAGACAGAGACACGTGCAATATTAGAACAATGGTATTAAAGTCCTAGCCTGGCCACCGGGTGGAGGCAATCCACCCTGATGCTCAGTCCTCATCACAGTATACGTTACAGCCAGTTGCTAATTCCAGTCTGTGTCCCTTTAAAGAGATATTAATGCTATTAAACATTTTTAAATGTGAAATTCAACATCAGAATGTGTTGGTATTTTTTAGATGACCATGTGCTTTTCTTTTGGAATACAACATCAGAATGTCCTGAAACGATGCAGGTGACACTATGAGAAGGTATACGCTTCATCTGTGGTGAAATTGGCCTGTGGAAGCAAGGTTTATTCTTTTGTGATTTTTTTCATGTATAGATCAAACTGTGCATGTATGAATTTTGGAGGGCTGCTATTTTGGAACACAACATCAGAATGTCCTGAAACTGTGCAGATGACACTGTGAGAAGGTATACTCTCCAGCTGAGGTGAAATTGGCCTGTGGAAACTAGGATTCTTTTTAAATTATTTTTTGAATGTATAGCCAAAACAGCATATGTATGAATTTTGGAGGGCTCTTATTTTGTAAAAATAAAATCAGAATGTCTTGAAAAGTAGCAGGTGACACTGTGAGAAGGTGTACTCTCCAGCTGAGGTGAAATTGGCCTGTGGAAACTAGGAATTGTATATGAATGATTTTTTGAATGTATAGACACAACAGGACATGCATGAATTTTGGAGGGCTTTTATTTTGGAACACAACATCAGAATGACCTGAAAAGATGCAGGTGACACTGTGAGAAGGTGTACTCTCAATTAGAGGTGAAATTGGCCTGTGGAAATTAGGATGTTTTAAAATGATTTTATGAATATTAAGACAAAACATCATGTTTATGAATTTTTGAGGGCTCTTATTTTAGGATAGATAGATGTATAATTAGAGAGATAGATAGATCAGAAATGACAAACAGATATGTATATCCGCTTGACGACGGATTCGCATTTGGCGGCTCACGTGTCAGATTTGCCGCAGAGGGAAAAAGGGAATATAAATTATTATCTTCTCCTAACCACTTATTACAAAATCTTACCTTTGAATGACCCTCTACCACAAGGTCCTTACAGATGATTCATCACGGCAACTTTACTCGCAACTTATCCCTCCAAATGACTAAATTGAGTAAATGTAACATGAAAAAGTAAAATGTAGGAAATATGCAATTATAAAGAAACAATTAAGGACAGAACATTCTAATTTAAAATAGAAATAATTAATGTACTGTGTCCATCTGTATTATCAAACAAAATAAATGATGTGATTAACCCTTTGCCAGTCTTTTAAATGTAAAAAGTAGACTACGTTACTATTAAGAACCCAAGCATCTCACTTGATACTAAAACGTTTCATAATTTGGGAAAACATTATTTCTACTTTATTGAAAGACATATTGAATTTAGTTTTTGAAATAATTTCGGTAATTGAGAGTCATTTAATACCTCATTCTACAGTGTGACATAACTAGATTTTCAAACAAGTGCTTGAAACAGGACTGGCAAAGTTATGCCATTATCTACACCCAGTGCACAATTATTATGCAAGTTGTATTCTTGAGGATACATTTTATTATTGAACAACAGTGCTCTTGGTGAATGCAAAATGTAAATAAACCTCAAACCTAAATAGTTAAGTTAAGGAAATAAAAGTGGGGCTTTGGCTTTTTTTGGATAATATGTGTGCACAACTGTTTTGCAAAAATTAGTGTGCAGAATAATTATGCAACTAAATTAAAAACAAGTTTCCCATCTCAATTACTGATTTTCACCTGAGAATAATAAACAAACAACTCAAAATGTAAAAATTAACTTTTCTGACATTTCAAAAGAAATCAGTGACCAATATAGCCACATTTCTTTTCAACCATGTCTGTCAGTTTCTTGACCTGTCGACGGTCAACTTTTTGTGCAGCAGCAACCACAGCCTCCCAGACACTGTTTAGAGAGTTTTACTGTTTTCCTTCACCGTAAATCGACCGTTTAAGAACCACATGTTCTCAATAGGGTTTAGGTCAGGTGAAGATGGGGGCCATGTCAATGTTCTTTCATCTTTAAAGCCTTTACTGGTTAGCCACACATTGGAATACTTCGATGCATGTGATGAAGCATTCTCCTGCATAAAAATCATGGTCTTTTTGAAAGATGCACATTTTTTCCTGTTACACTGCTTGAAGAAAGTTTATTCTAAAATCTGGCAGTAGGTTTGCGAGTTGAGTTTGAGTCCATCTTCAACCCAAAAACGTCCAACTAGCTCACCTTTAGTAATACCAGCCCATACCAGTACCCCACCTCCACCTTGCTGGCATCTGAGTCGAAGTGGAGATCTGTGCCCGTTACTGATCCAGCCATGGGCCCATCCATCTGGTCTGTCAAGAGTCACTTTCATCTCATCAATCCATAAAACCTTTGAAAATTCTGTCTATAGATATTTCTTTGCGCAGGTTTGATGTTTCAACTTATGTGTCTTGTTCAGTGGTGGTCGGGTGTCAGCCTTCCTTACCTTGTCCATGTCTCTGAGCACTGATCACCTTGTACTTCTGGGCACTCCAGGTAGGTTGCAGTTATAAAATATGACAGCATTGGAGGATAATGGGTTCCTGGTAGCTTCACATTTGTGTCTTCTCAAATGTTTGACAGATAATTAGCTTTTTTTTCTCAACACGTTTCTTGCAACCCTGTTGACTATTTACAACAAAACGTTTGATGGTTCTGTGATCCCTCCCCAATAGCTTAGCACTTTCAAGAGTGCTGCATGGCTCTGAAAGACGTTTAACAATTTTTGACTTCTGAGTCAGTTAAATCTCTTTTGGCCCATTTTGCCTGAGGAACAGAAGCTGCCTAATAAATATGCACAGCTTGATGTAGGGTGTTGATCTCCTTAGGCCACACCGTCCCTTATTACACAAATACACATCACCTGATATGCTTAAATCCAATAACCATTCCAGTTTATACAGCTTGGAGGTGGAACATATGCATGATAATGATGATATGGTCAAAATACTGACTTGCCTAATAATTGTGCACACAGTGTATATCCAAATCAATTCCAGTTAATAAATAATTATACATTTACTCTGACATTATGTGTGCCATTGTTTATCAAAGTCATCAGACTTATTAACATTTACAGTAATCATCAGTTCACCCTTAGAAGTGGGCAGGAATACACCAAATATCTCAGTTACAAATTACATAGTGAATTGACAGAGGTTCAATACAGGGTACCGTAAGATTCAGAAACAATAATGGTGTATCTAAATGCAACTATGGTAAAATGCTCAGGGTCTCTAAGTAATGTTTTTTTTTACAGGTAAAATAATAACTGTAAAGAAATGTACTGTTCTCTCCATGTGTGAATGAGCAGCTAGCTTTTTACTCTGATAAATACACTCAAACAACACAATGTAACTCCAAGTCAATTGCACTTCTCTGAAATCACACTGTCCACTCAGGAAGCAACACTGATTGACAATCAATTTCACATGCTGTTGTGCAAATGGAACGGACAACAGGTGGAAATTATAGGCAATTAGCAAGACACCCCATATAAAGGAGTGGTTCTACAGGTGGTGACCACAGACCACTTCTCAGTTCCTTTGCTTCCTGGCTGATGTTTTGGTCACTTTTGAATGCTGGCGGTGCTTTCACTCTAGTGGTATCATGAGACAGAGTCTACAACCCATATAAGTGGCTCAGGTAGTGCAGCTCATCCAGGATGGCACATCAATGCGAGCTGTGGCAAGAAGGTTTGCTGTATCTGTCAGCGTAGTGTCCAGCGCATGAAGGTGCTACCAGGAGACAGGCCAGTACATCAGAGCACTGCAAAATGACCTCCAGCAGGCCACAAATGTTTGTGTCCACTCAAACGGTCAGAAACAGACTCCATGAGGGTGGTATGAGGGCCCGATGTCCACAGGTGAGGGTTGTGTTTACAGCCCAACACCATGCAGGATGTTTGGCTTTTGTCAGAGAACACCAAAATTGGCACTTTGCCACTGGCACCCTGTGCTTTTCATAGATGAAAGCAGGTTCATACTGAGCACATGTGACAGACGTGACAGAGTCTGGAAATGTCGTGGAGAACGTTCTGCTGCCTGCAACATCTGCCAGCATGGAGGTTTGGCGGTGGGTCAGTAACGGTGGGGGGTGGCATTTCTTCTGGGGGTCCGCACAGCCTTCCATGTACTCGCCAGAGGTAGCCTGACTGCCATTAGGTATCGATATGAGATCCTCAGACCCCTTGTGAGACCATATGCTGGTGCGGTTGGCCGTGGGTTCCTCCTAATGCAAGACAATGCTAGACCTCATGTGGCTGGAGTATGTCAGCAGTTCCTGCAAGAGGAAGGCATTGATGCTATGGACTGGCCCGGCAGTTCCCCAGACCTGAATCCGATTGAGCACATCTGGGACATCATATCTCGCTCCATCCACCAACACCACGTTGCAAAACAGACTGTCCAGGAGTTGGCAGATGCTTTAGTCCAGGTCTGGGAGGACATCCCTCGGGAGACCATCTGCCACCTCATCAGGAGCATGCCCAGGCGTTGTAGGGAGTTCATGTGGAGGCCACACACACTACTGAGCCTCAGTTTGACTTGTTTTAAGGACATAACATCAAAGTTGGATCAGCCTTTGGAGTGGTTTTCCACTTTGATTTTGAGTGTGACTCCATATCCAGACCTCCATGGGTTGATAAATTTGATTTCCATTGATAATTTTTGTGTGATTTTGTTGTCAGCACATTCAACAATGTAAAGACGAAAGTATTTCATACGATTAGTTCATTCATTCAGATCTAGGATGTGTTATATCTTAGTGTTCCCATACTTTTTTGGAGCAGTGTAGTTTTGTCCATGTAAAATTAAAGCGGTATTGAAATGTATGAACTATTAAAACAATAGAAATCTAAATCCTATGCTGTCTCACTATAAGATTATAGTGATTATAATTTATGCCTGAAATGGTGTTTACATTGAAATATACAGTATTAGATATTAAGAAACCTCTTCAAAATGACATATTACAGGAAAATCCCACAATTAAAAAAATAAATGTTACAATAGGTACAATATACTGCACTGCAAAAAATCACTCTACAAAAATAAGTAAAAAAAACTATGAATACAAGGTATTTCTTGTTTGTAATAAGTAGAGTAATCTGCCAGTGGAACAAGAAAAAATACACAGATTTTCAGGGCATATTTACTAAAAACAAGTGTTATTATCTAATACAAATATAGCTTGTTGAGTAAATATGTCTTATTTTAAGGATTTTTTGACCTGAATACAAGATAAATATAGTTTTTTGCCAATGGAACAATATTTTTAAGACACACATTTTTGCCGTGTGGAAGTGATGACTGAAGAAAAGTGTAACCTAGAGTTGGGGTAGTCTGACTTGTAGTCGAAAAGTTGCCGGTTCGATTGCAGACTGAGCCAAAGGTCGTCTTAGCACTTAACCCAAAGGTTCTCCAGGGAGATGTCACTGTATTCACTGTAAATCGCTCTGGATCAGATTGCCTGCTAAAATGTAAATATAAAAAATGGGTAGGTTAACAAAGTGATCTAGAAGTTAAAGCGTCTGTTCCCTGTATCATGAGCACAGCCATTGATGGCCTTGACTCCACTCTCTGTAGGGAGATTGGAGCTGACTCATCCTTAAGCTTTACAATAACAGATAAGCCATAGGCCTCAGTGTCTTAGATTACCTCATTTACCAATCTCTACTTAGATATAACATTCTAAACTGTTTTATAAGATGCTCTTATAGAATTAGTCCTCAACACAAAATAATGTATTTTAGTAAAACATTTGAATGAGGGTAAGTTTTAATGAGGTGCATATGTTCTCCAGTGTTTCTTAGTTCCATGGTACTAAAGGGGGCTTCTTTTTGACAGAGAACCACTTTAAGTTTGCTGCTATAACTCTAAAAGGGTAACTCCACCTAAATCATAGGAACTCCTACACTGATTAGATATAGGAAATGTAAATATGAAAACCAGCATACATCAGGACTTTTGATGTGTATACTACTGCATGCCCATATGGTGTGTTAAAGGCTACCTTATGTTGCACAAATAAAAATATTTACAGTTAACTGGAATTCAAAGCACGAGCAGCAAATAAAAAACTCAAGGCAGCAAAACTATTTTTTATGAATAATTTATTGCCAGTAGGAAAGCGTGAGCTAGTGGCAGTATTCAATAAAAACCTTAACAAGACCATAGCATTGCTCACACACACATAGACACCTGAAAAAGTCACGTGTCTATGGATAACTTTGCACTATAAATATATTGGGTCCCATTTTTGTGGTGGAAAAATAAAGAGGTTCCAAAGTCGCCATTTACAAACAAATAAAAAATAGAACAACACAAGAATATGCAGTCGCTCATTGAAGACCCTTTTTGAAATGAGCAGGAGACAAACTTTTTACGGATACATCGTGTTTTGGAAAAGCAGTGCTCTTCTCTTTTTAAACAAGTTTTAGTTTTCTTTTCTTGTGAATGAAGGAACAGTAAGGCTGATAATGTCGCACACCATTTAACTTGTTTTTTTCTCTCGAAAATAAAACCATAAAATATCTACAAAACCTAGTAAACCTTGAAATCAAAACTGTACATTTAAATTTACATTGAAAATGAATGAGGATTTGTATCAAAAATCAGTTTGCATGGTTTTACCTATAACAATACAGATATAACCTTGTGTTAATATTTTTGTGGTTAAGTATTTATTTTTCTCAGTTGTACATCTCAATGTGTTTTTACCATCAGACATTTCTTGTGCATGATTGACATTTACTTAAAGCAATGGCACAGCCAACTCTAACAGGTATATTCCAGTACTGCAGGAGTTGGGCAGAGCAGATAGGAGGCTACAGGGTCCAACGATTTTAAATGCAATCTCCGTAGAGACAACTCTGCCCAGCCAAAGCAGCCTTCACAGAGTAAGACCAGTCTCAACAACCAATCTCAAAGTCCCTGTTTTAGAACAATTCCTTGTCCTGTGTGTGTTTGTCAGCATCTCTTTTTATTATGTGTGTACCATACGTGGAGGGGGAGATATGGGGAGGTGTTCAGGCACTTTTGTTTGGATCCAGTGTCAGACTTCAGTGTGCTGTTGGGAGTCCAGTGCGGGGATGGCCAGCCGCTCAAAATGGCCCTCGTCGCCGCTCTCGTAGTCGCTCATCATGACCTCCGACTCCTCGCAGCACGCCGACATGTCCGAGCAGGAGGCCGTGGACGTGTACAGAGACATGGACATGTTGTCCAGCGCCGGCGCCTCAAAGTCCCCCCGTCTGTAGCCCATAGGGTAGCCGCCCCTGTAGCTACTAGCTCCGCCGATGGTGGAGGTCGGTGTCGTGGTGGCGTTGGTGGCGGCCGTCGAGCTGGCGCCGCCCGGTCCGCTCTCAGCGTCGCTGGGGTAGTGGTGGTGCGGGAGGTACTGGTTAAGGCTGTAGAGCTGGGGCAATGGCGGGCGGTGACGCACCCCGGAGGCTGAACCGGGGCTGCCCGGGCTGTCCCTCCGGGGTGGGTCCAGGGTGTCGTAGCGGTTGCCGTATTCGGGCAGCGGTGGGGGAGGCAGGTCCTCGTGGGCGGGGAAGTCTTCAGGTGGAGGCGGGAAGTCACTTTCGATGTCGTAGCCACCAGTGTAGTAGTCGGTGTCGATGGCGTTCGGGTCGCTGTACAGGGGGGCCGGGGACTCCACAACCTCATACTGCGGGAACTCCTGGATTCCAGGAAGTTGATCACTTGGCATCCAATCAGATGTGTCCCAGTGGTAGCCTATTGAACGAGATGAAATAATTATTCTCAATCAATGCACACATACATTTACACACCAGTGTGTTACTGTTAAAAACCCACTGCATGCACATCAAAACACACTAGAACAACAAGTGGCGTTTGTTAAAATCAAACAAACAGTTCCAAAAATGTCAAAATGCACACAAAAGTTCTTTGCAAATACACACAACACACATAGATACACAGCAAAAAACAAAATTATTGGGCGCTAAACTGAACAGACTTCTTTTACTGCTTTTAGGGAGTGGTTTATGCTGAGACCATTTCTAAGCGGGGATGAATACGATTAGTGATTTTTTTTTAAACTTTCAAGTTGGCTCCAAGTTTTCAGTGAGACATCAAAGGAATCTGAGTGGTATTAATATTTTGATATGACGTGGGACAGGCATAGTTACCAGGGGAAGAGGGGATTTGAAATGCTGTGGCAAAATCTGACATTTTTGAAGCACAAACAATCTAACAATATAGTTTACAGAAACTATTTCTACTTCACAGCTATTTAAAAACTGTTTTGTGTCGAATCCAAACCTTGTTTAAGCATTCACAGACTTATTTTGTCACAGCATCTACTACATGCAAAAGGGATTGTTTATGTTGGTGGACAGTATGGAGTGAGGCTTCAGGCAAACAAATGGCAAAACGGTCACCTCTTGGTTTCTTGAGATCATGAGCCAAACAAGACTCTTTAGACGAGGAGGAAAAGGACAGGAGAAAATGAGAGAACATGTTAAGAACCAAAGAAAATGCAAAGTACTTTTCTGGGTCAGGCTATGTTCACAGGATTTGGGAAGTTCTTAAATAAGATCAAAAGGAACAGGTAAAGGGAGTGTGAAACTGACCGGGGATTTATGAAATAAAAACCAAATGTAAAATGAGTTATAGTCACTGGGTAGTTATAAACTTCCCTTACATGCTCATTTAGGATATATTAGGATCTTCCCAAAATGGGTGAACCCAGCCAAGTAAATTGACGTTGTACTTTTTACAACTCTTCTCAACAGTCATGCCGTTTTGTTAAAGAGTCATGTGGAGGGTTTGGGAAATTATTAAAGGGTCTTCCAAATGAACAATTTTGATGCTCTGTTAATTTGCTTAATTTGTAATAAGATAATCATAACAAGTAATATCACCGGATAAGGAAATGGCATCGACAAAGGCCACACTCCTCGTCCTTAAACTAAAGACAAAGCAAGAACTAACAGACCTTTGTACAAATACTGCTCAAAATCATTTCAGTGGCATACTGCCTGTTGGTTTGAGGTTTGGGCCAGTAACCAAAATGTTGCATGTTCAGAACCCTGAACCATCATGGTGAAAAATCTGTTATCGTACCCTCCACCATGGCACTTAACCATAATGGCTCTTGTAAGTGGCTCTGGGAAAAGAGCGTATTTGAGCCCTGGTCAGACATTCAATTAAATGAACAACAAAAATAAACATGACAGCTGGCTAAAATGTCGGTGATAGTAGTAAAACAGTACCTTCTCCTTCCACCGAGTCAACAACAGAGTTGACAAGGTGGATTACCGTCACTATGGAGGCTTGTGAAGGGTAAGGTGAGGAAGCAGATGAAGTCTACCATTAGTACAAACGATTCAGAAGAAGAAACCAAACAAAAATGGTAGTGCACAGTTTGTGTCACGACACCGACATTTGAGAGTTGTTTCCCTACCAATTCAACCCCCCCCCAGCCCATGCTGGTATGAAACACAAATTTTGGTTGGTGGGGTGGGGTTAGGACAGAGGGAGGAAAGGGAGGTTTAACTTTGTCTGCATGATGTTGAAATACATCGACATTGGATGTTTGGATTTCCATGGTTGGTCACAAGACAGCAGAGAAACAGGACACAGTGGTGAGGGAGTTTAGTCTATGTGCAAGGGAACAGACAGCAACAGGGTACAATGATGCTAGGGGATGCCAGTATGGAAGGAAGGATCCGTGAAATTCTCTAGGCTAAAAATGCCTTTCCACTTACACACAAAAAGGTTGTAATTACTTCACAATGAGGTTGATCTATTTTTTATCTGTAGATATACTGTGGTTATCTGTGATACGTATATAAAATATATGTATCAGAATTCCAGCCGGTTTTCATGGTTAGTTTCAGGGTAAGTACAGAGAAAGGTCAATGTGATTTATGGCAAACATTCCCTTCAATGAGAAATGGGGACGGGTATGGGAGAAAAACCATCAGATGTACTTTATACCCTTGTGTTAGGCTCCTCACAGTTTTCTTGAAACATCCATCTGTGGCTAGATTTTATTTCAGAAGAGGCACATGCAAAAAAGAAAAAGAAAAAAGAAAAGGGACATGCAGCAAGTGAACAACTTAATAGAACTTCAAACAAATGACTAGCATCTCGTGATGCTAACAGCTAGCATCTTGCAATGCTAACTTGCTAAATGCATTTTCCAATGCTAATTTCTCCTTTGTCATTTCGAAGGACAAACCTTTACATGCTGGTTTAATGACTAGCAAACGTAGCTGAGGATTAAGAACAGAAAGAGACAGACAACGGAAAGGCTTTTTTATGCTTAGAGAATCTCTCAAAATGTTCACTTTGATCGCTTCGTTCTGTACCAAGGTGATTCACGACTTACAAGTTGGCCCCTAGTTAAAACCGTGTTCTGGGTCTGTGGACCGATTTGATCCAAATGGGAACTGAAGCCCCCCGCAGCAAAGAGGGAGAGAAAAAAACACATGACCGCCATGGTGGCCATTCACAACATGCAAAGACAAAGTGTTAGCATGTAGCATTTAGCATGTATACAAATCAACTACAGGCAAATGGCCACTCTCTACGAAGACCTTCTTTCAAACAAGAACCAGAAATATTTGAAGCATTCCCCGTGTGAGGTTTCACCTGCAAACATGCACCAGACTGAGGCACTGCATTGGAATTTTCATTGCTACGTTTAGTACAGATGTGGGTCTATACAAAGTAAAAGTAGAAATGTACATTTACATTACATTGTATTACATTATATATCTATAAATGGAGGTGGCAAGGTTGGTCATTTCATACCATTATCATCACAGGACTCTGACTGGAAAGAGCTGAGGGACTGGACCTCTGACATACTACCCCTGGTGTTGTAGTGACACGCACTGTCTTCCACAGGCTTCTTGGTCATACAATCCAAATCAACTACTTTAGCTGAAGTAAAGAAACACACACAAACACAGTAAGTAACAATCATTAATTATTTAACGGAAAATCGTTCCTTTGAACCACACGCTGTCAGGTTTTTCTGCTCATCACATTGTAAGAAACAATGTGATGACTAGAGAGCCCCAGGAAATGTACAGATATGAATCTGACTGAAAGTAAATGCATTGAAGTAAAGTAGGTTTACCATCGTAATCGTAGTCCCAGCTCGGCTTCTGAATGGAGTCACTGTCCGAGACTGAGTTTGACGGCGGTGGCGGAGGAAGGTTGGGAGCCACGCTGCACACCGCCACTGTTTTGCGGTGTCCGTGCACAGTGTCCGGGTTAAACGTGCTGAACTCAGGGTGCTCGGGAATGGCCGAGCCCTCGAACGAGTTGCGGTCCAGGTTGTTGCGAGAGTCGCTGGGGATGCTGGGTGTGTATGAAATTGGCCGCACAGGAACCTGCGGTGGGATGTCCGAGTAGATGTTCTTGCTGAGCTTGACGTCAAAGTAGGGTCGCTGGAGGAAGGAGTGAGGTGCCCCTGGGCTGTGTTTGTTGTCGTCAGAGTTGGACTTCCTTCGGCAGACCCTTTTGCGGATGAGTACGAAGAGGAGGACCATGAGGAAGATCGAGGCTACAAAGACCACAATACCGATGACTTCTTCTAGGCCGATATTCCAGGAGGTGGAGACAAACTCGTTGCGGACCTCAGAGCGGAGTTCGCAGATGTGACCGATGTAACCCAGGGAACAGTTGCAGGTGTACGAGCCGTATGTGTTCTGGCATTGGCCGCCGTTAGAGCACGGGTTCCTCAGGCACTCATCCACATCGCTGAGGCATCTGAGGTAAAATGCAAAAACAACAAGAGGTAATTAGGAAACAATAACACAATAAATAAAAAATATTTACAGCTAGCAGTATGTCAAATGTACTGCAAAACAAAATGTGTCTCTGAGCTCTTTAGGCGCATGTACCTGTCACCCTGGAATCCTAGGTCACACTCACAGACTGGACCATCCAGACTGTCTATGCATTTCCCACTATTTTTACATGGGTTGTCTGTGCAGTATGGCCCCACCTGACACCTGCAGTGGACACATTTGGATAATAAGAAATAACCTTGCAAACTGATTGGCACTGGCTCAATCCATACTTCATTTCAGAAAGAATTTCTGATATGCGCACAAAGATTTTACGCTGCAGAAATGCTCGATATCCATTTCCTACAGATCAATGCTTCAGTTTTTTTTTATCTACAAGAGCCCAGACTGGATTTTAGTTTCAGATTGAGATGATAGATTACAAACAACTGTTACTCTTGATGGGAAACACTGAGCCCTGGATATCAGCAAATTACTTTTTAATTGAAAGATGGATGTGGTGATCAAGATAAGTCAATATTCCACAAAACATGCTCAAACAGAATACTTGTGACAATATGAAATCTGAAAATGGCATCATTTTGACATCACTGAAGGCATCATTGCAAAAGCTCATTCCATACTTAGAACAACTTATTAAGTCATATACTGTATTTAAATACATACTTGTTATCATGGCACCATGTTTGAATAAGTAATTATCAGTATAACATATATATCAGCTTTATCAAATGATATTTCATCCATATACAATATCAGATTTATCAGTCACTAGGTTAGTCATATCTGAGGTGACCAATTTTCAATTCCATAGTTAAACTTGAAACAGGCACAATGCTGTTAAAAATATAATTTGGAAGCTAATAGAGAGTCATACCTTTGCCCTGAGTACTGCCCTCGACACTGGCAGTAGAAGTCATCGTCGCGTGGCATGCATGTGCCCCCGTACAGGCATGGGTTGGAAGCGCACGGGCTGATACCAATCCCACAGTGTGCACCCATGAAGGAGGCTGTGCACTTACAGAAGTAACCTGGGGATACCGCAGGGGAAAGTGCAGTGTGTCGGTGTTAAAATATGGACTCTTGCGTTACCAGCGTTTAAACAGAAAAATGTGAGGTTACAAATGTAGACTATTGGGTGAGAAGAACAAGTTTAGAAGATATGGTGAAATTCAATTTTAGAGTGCAAACACACTAGATTGAAAATGCCAGTTGAAGGATGGAAATTCATAAAAAGCGGAGGTCTGTACCTCCATTGGCCAGTGAAGAGCAACTGCCCCCATTGTTGCAGGGGTTGCTGGAGCAGCCGTCGGCGGGTGCCAACGCGCACCCTGGTGCCACGTCCACCACGTCCTCCAGCACAGCATGGGTGCGCCGGGCTTTGGTGTTGAGCGGCAGCTCCTGGCCGTTGAGCATGATGGCTTCCACGCAGCCTCGGAGCCCATTGGTGATGGGCAAACTACGGCCGTGGCGGCCAGCGCTGGATGACGCGTGCTGGCGCACATGCCCACCGAAGTAGATGCTGTTGTCCAGGTTGAGTGTGCGCAGAGTCCCAGGCGCCGTACCCGAGGCGGTGTGCACGAGGTCTAGGACCAGCTTGGCGTAGTTGCCGTCCACCTCGAGCGTGACGGTGTGCCAGGTGCCGTCGTTTACCTGGGTACCTTGGATGGAGACAACGCCCGGGCCGCTACCACAGTCAAACTTGTACTGCAGGCGGCCGTTCACTATCTGGCAGAGGCAGAGAAGATGAGGAACTTAGGACCACATTCAGATACATACTCGTCATCATAGCTACTTTCCTATTTACTTTGCTGTTAGGTGAAAACCACGTATCTCCAAAACCCTTTTTAGAAATTAACAATAAAAGAAAAAAATGTATTTACATTCAATTATGAAAATCCCGAAGTTATAATGAATACATTTCCTTGGTACTAGTGTAATGAAATGGCTTGACTACATTCAGATGGCTGCCTGGATTAGATATACTGTATGTGAAAAATGAAAAGGCATTGCTCATACATCGAAATGGCAACATCTAGGCCAATTCACTAGTGTATTCCAAACAACTATTATCTAGTTGTTGCTAGTGTTGAATACAACCGGATGTGTTGTTCTATGTATTATATTATATGTATTGTAACAAGCAGTAGACTACAGCCTAAACTTAAAAAAGCAGTGTTGAACAGCGTTTGGCACGCGGCCCTCTCTGATCCTCTGGCACCCAGTCTGGGTTTCTCCCCGGAGAGGAATGTGTGAGAAAGCACTTCCCACTTCCCTCCCAGTGCTCCCCAAAATAGCTCCCCTCTGTGGTTGTCGCTACTGCTTTTCCCAGAGCCCTTTCACGTGGGGAACCAAAAACAGCTAAGACCACCAGCGAGACAGCAGGGGTGGTCCCTGGGGGAGGCCCCGGCAGCTAGCGCTTATCAGCCGGTTTTCTATACAGGATAACATGGGTTAATGAGAAGAACTGCCATGGGAAAGGGAGGTGTAACGGATGGTATGAATAAGTAGGGTAGTACAGTCAGGTTTATTTATCAGGATACCAGAGCTGAGAAAAAGAACATGCAGGACTGGGAATTTATTAATTGCTCGGATTTATAGAGCTTTCTCTGAAAAAAAAAACAATTTACACACAAGCGCGTGCATGGTTTTGTGACCCACCTCCAGGATGCTGTAGTCGGTGCCTTTGGCGTACATGATGGTGGCGTGGCTGGAGAACGTCCTTAGCCGGAGTGAGAGCTTCATCTCCTCCTTGTTGTCATTCTCCATCAGCCGGTACTTGACGTAGCCCGTCCCGCTAAACGTCAGGGAGTGGCCATCTGGGTGGC
>JACXGM010000008.1:46170-59846 GCA_016801145.1 Umbra pygmaea
GAGAGAGAGAGAGAGGGAGAGGGAGAGGGAGAGGGAGAGGGAGAGAGAGAGAGAGAGAGAACCAGATGAGTCAGACAAGGCCAATATCTGGGTGGTCTTACCAGAGCATTTGCCCTGCTTGCCACCATCTGGACACACACAGCTATACTTGGCTTCCTTCTGGTCTGGCAAACAGTCCATGCCCTCCGGACAGGGGTTAGCATCGCACAGCTTGTTCACCATGGGGCATTTACCACCTGAAACAAGACGCGTGGGTACAAGAGTCAAGGCGTAGCCGGGTTGGCATGACGCCCGTGTTCGTGTTATGCTTTTGTGGGTTGGAAGGACACATTCAGTAGGTGTGAGTGCTTGTGGACCATGTGCTGTTTGCCGTAGCATAAGAAACAGTGTGTTTGTGTTGGTGTACCTTGGCATTGACAGGTGGCCTTGCGCAGGTGGCGCGGCGTGACTATGCTTAGGCGGGCCGTGCTGTAGGTGGACATGGCCGCCTTGTCCAAGCTAACAACCTCATCGCAAAAGCGCAACGGGCAGTCCAAGCCGGCGCACAGCTTCTTGACCACGCGCACAATGCGCACACCCGTCATCTCCTCGATGATCGCCGCCGACGAGTTCAGCTTGCGGAACACCACCTGAGAAAAACAAAAATATTTGTACAATTTAGACTTGTGACTATAACAACAACCAAAACATTTCTGTAGCCACTATGCTAATGTCCATTTGTGTGCAATGCCTTGCACAACCCTCTAATATGGGACTTAATTAGACCTGGTACACTAGGTGGGTACAATTAATGAGGTAGAACAGAAAACCAGCAGCCTTGAGCCCACGTATGGTAAGAGTTGAGTATCACTACCTTACAAGATAAGACAAGGTTATACATTGTGATATCCTATTTAATTACTGAAAATATAAACAGTCAATTGGTTACTTTTATGTTAGTAGAATATTGTTTAAAAATGCTCTGTAAATACTGTGCGTTATTCTGTCATATCCTAAAGCTAATATCGACATCATCAATATTATTAGTGTATTGTTATGTTACACTATTACCTAACTATGTAATTGGTGTTAAACAGTATCATTAACAGGCTGGATGAACACTAAGTTATTGTAACAGTCTACCTCTTGCGGCTGGTAGGGACTTCCGGACTTCTCCAGAGCCAGTAAAACATCCAGGTCCCCCGTCCCCTGCTCTGAGGGCTGCAGGCTGACCAGTTGCACCTCGCTCCGCCTCACGCCGGCAATGTTCCTCAGCGCCCGCTGGAATGTACGCCAGTAATCCCCGACAAACTCCTCGGGCGTTATCGAGAAGAAGCGCACAGCGATGGAGTTGTCCAACGCCTGCCGCGTGGCATGGCGCACATGCACGTTGACGTCCGTCGTTGCTGAGAAGCGGCCGTCTGTTACTGTGACGTTGAGTGGGTAGTGACCCACGTCGAGGGGCAGCCGTGCAATGACTTTGCCATCCGAGGCGGAGACAGTAAACAGAGCGTCTTTGTCAGACGATGATGATGATGAGAGACTATAAGCCAGCGTGTCGTAAATGTCCTGGTCGGTGGCGTGGATCTTTCCCAGGACGCCACCAGGGTATTCGTCGCCAGCGACGGAAATGTAGATGTCCAGAGGGAGGACAGCCGGGGGGTAGATGCTCTCGTCGATTACCCGGATACTGATGTACGTCGTGGAAGAGAGTTGGGGCTTGCCACTGTCTGCCACCTGAAGAAAGAAGAGATAGAGAATGAAACACTGCGTCTGTTGCAGAATTGAGACAAAGAAAAGAGAGATGTGAAGTAACAGAGAACTGCAGACCTGAATATAGTGTTCTAGGCGCTTGGGCCTGTTTGCCAGACCAGAAGGCAGTTTGTAAATTTCTCCTACAGTATGTCCCAGTTTTCCTGCATATTTCCTCTGTATTTCTTACATTTATATTTGTGCTCTAGAGGGGAGAGTGGGGTTATATGAGCCAGAGGGGAGAGTGGGGTTATATGAGCCAGAGGGGAGAGTGGGGTTATATGAGCCAGAGGGGAAGTTGAACCACCACCTGTATCTGGGCAGTTTTTGGGGGGCATTTCAGGTATAATCAGTCACACATCAAAAGTATTTATCTTAGTTGAAAAGGTTATATCAGATATGTTGATTAACTGGGAGTGTGTAAAAACTAAGCACTTTTCCTAAAATGGTGGCTGTGAGTATTCTGGGTTCAACCAGTGTTATGCTATGTTTATAGGCTACAAAGTTTGGTATTATGCCAAACATACAGTTGAGAGTCTACACAAAGTGTAAAACAAATAATCTGCGGATGTTCGTCAAAATAATAAAAGTTTCATTAAATTTAACAATTCCATCTTCAGGTTTTAAAACTGTAGACCAATTAGTTGTTATATTTATTTCACCAATATTATCAGCGGAATGGGGGATTTAATTGTTAATAAGTATATTTAGAGTTAGAGTGCAATCTTAGTTAGTAATAGTTAGTAGGCCTGTTTCCTCAGATCAATTTACGTCAGTTGTATCACTTACCCCTAACATGGGACCAGTTTTTTTTGGTCCAGTCATATTTGTTGTCTATTTGATTTAAGCAAACTATGGTTACAATTGATGGCACACATTTTGACGTCTCATGTTCCCTTGGCTATAGGGCGATGTAGGTAAAAAAATGGTTCACCTTAACCCACTGTCCCTTAACTATTTACATTATACATTAAGATTTAGTGCATTTACCTGACACTGTTATGCAGCATTTCTAACAATAATTAGTGCATATACATATGCATATATATGCATATCGTTTTTTAAATTACTTTTATTGTACTGGCCCCTTATGGGAACTAAACCCACAACTCATCACCACTCATGGAAATAACGCTGGTAGACTTACATTTTATAAGCTCATAATTTGCTTATATTCTGAGTGTCTAGAAAGCAAACCAAATTACAAACCCAGCACTACAAATCCCAAGACAACATTTTTTTTAAACTACAGTGTCTTTGCTCTTTGTGTAGATTAATGTTTGTATGCAGCTGCATTTTCCCACCTGCAGGGGGAGCTTGTGCTCTTCCTTTCATCTCAACTGAATCTCTCTGCTCATCAATGCTTTAAGCCAAAATGCTTGACCCAGAGAACTACTAACAGCCTATGTGCTTGAGCAAATAAGCATCACCGTGGATTTGAAAGACATTAAATCATGCAAAAATGCAGCTGTACACAAAAACAATCGAGAGTGTTTTAAAGGACTACTAAATATTCAGATCGAAAAATATTGTGTAGAGCTGTGACTGTTCATCAGTGAAACAGGGAAAGTGTGCAAGCTCTATTTTTTGTTATTCTATCTGGAATGTTCAGAACGGGTGTAAAAATGGCACTTCTTTTATATCCGCCTACTCTTTTCCTCCTCCGAGAGAGGAGAGTAGTTCAGTGTCCAAGCACACGCCAGCTGGCTGCCGAGCTCTCCAGCACGCCTCTCATGTGTGATCATCGGATATTCCGCTCTGAACTCTGACCCCCCCTTGGTGCTGGAGAGGACAGCGGCGTTTAGACTACATTATTATTATTTTTGGTTTTGATGATATTGTTATACATTCTGTCATAGCTTTTGTGTTTCAATGAGCAGGTTATCGCGGCAGGCAGCTACTGAGGAAGATGGCTGACACGCAAATGAAAAGCGAGGGTGGAGTGAGCTAGAGATGCAGAGACTGAAAGAGAGAGAGTAGAAGACTCACCTGGACATTCAATAGGTAGTCCTCCTTGGGCTTCCTCTTCAGCTCTCCCACAACTAACAGCACCCCCTGTTGGTTCACCTCAAACACGCCTCCCTCGTTGCCATCAACCACCACAAACGTGAATGGCGGGCCGTTGTGAGTGGCATCTCGGTCGCTAACAGCGAGCTGGAGCATGCTGGTCCCCGTTGGTCGATTCTCCTTTGAGGTGGTAAATAAAAAGTAGTTAAGACCGGGGCAGTGAAGAATGCTTGTTAAGTTTTTAGGTGTGTGTAAAACAGCGGGAGATGGGGATTTGATATGGGAAGCAATCTTGTGAGGCAATCTCTTTATTCCTCGAGGGCGCCGTCATTTTTGTCAGCGGGAGAGCGCACACCGCCACCTAGTCCCTAAATCAAACTTCATAGTGTCTCCGAAATTACATTTCTGGATTTCACCGTTGGCCCTTCAAAACTGGAGATCAACTGTCTTTATTTCCCCGATCTCTCTCCAGTCTGTCACGGCCACCCCGGGTCCTATCAACCCAACTTCCTTTGCTCCCATATCGTCCTCCATCACCACATCCTCCACCAACACCCTGTCAGCCCTCCGTCCTCCTCACCTGGATGATGACACTGTAGTTGGCCTGAGCAAAGAGGGGCGGGTTGTCATTGACGTCCGACACGTCGATGTTGACAGTGGTGCTGCTGGAGTGGGCCGGGACACCGTTGTCCGACGCCACCACCGTTAAGGTGTATCCTGATGTCTGGAGGGTCGGTGGGTGAGGGAAGAGGGGAGGGAGAAAACATTAACACTTCTATTATTGCCTGTGCTGCTGGTGTAAGTGATAACACAACACTGACAAAGAATCTGGCTGCGCGTTTAACTTTGATTGATTCTACATTGCAATTAATGTGTCTCTGAAGAGAGATGCTGGTGTAGAGCACACGTGCACACACACACTTATTTTCTCACATACCTTTTCCCGGTCTAGCTGGCGTGCCACTTTGACCTCTCCCCTGATTGGGTCAATGGTGAAAGGACTGCCCTGGTTGCCGTCCATGATGGAATAGCGCACGTGGTTATAGGATGGCCCGTCCGCATCCTCTGCCATGACCTATGACCCAGAGAGGTCAGTGGGAGAGGATTGGTTATTACCGGCAGCCTTAGCACAAGCCCCAAGTAAAGGTAGACTTATTTAACACACACACATGCACTTCTGGAGATTGAAGCTCAATGTAAATGCAAATACACACACACCTGCCCTGTATTGACATAGCTCCCAGGGGAAATCAGTGGATGGAGATGTATTTAAATGTAATTTCACCACAGATAATTTGTATTGGGGCTGATTACATGTGTGTGGCCGATAATTGGACATGGTAAATGTAGAGGGAAAAGGTGTTGGTATAGAAAAGGACATAGAATGAAAGGTGAAACAGAGTGAGCAGCAATTACAGGAGGAAGTGACCCGCTGCTATGAGGAAAGGTCAACGGGTAGAGCACAAACAACTTTATGGACCTAACTCGTGTTCATGCCTTCATCTTCCTTAGTCATTTCTACTCATCATTATTAGCAAAGTTTTACATCACTGTAAATTTCTAGTTTTAGCCTTCAAAAAACTTAAAAAATGCCATTATCCTTTTAAAAGTCTGCCTAAAATGACATATGAAAACAGGGGAGGACAGAAAGAGAGACAGAGAGGGAGAAGGGGGATAGTGCAAGAGGGAGGGCTTTGTGAGGCACCTGTCTTTAATTAATTAGCGCACGCTTCTGCTACAGTACGCCAAGCGTGAAGAGCACAGGTAGGTCCTCGTTTACCTCAGCACCGACAGAAGGTGACGTGACTGCAGCTGAGATGTGACGGACGCAGGGACAGAACAAGAACGAGCGAGGGAAGGAAATGAGAGGAAGAAGCAAGAGTGAGAACAGAAAAGAATAGAGGAGATAAAATTGGGTGTACTAACTGAAAGACTATTTAAGATTGAGAGGTAAAGGGAAGGTGCGGTGATTGAAAAGCTGGTTATTATGCCTGGTACAGAGAGATAATGGAGCCATAATGGACAGAACAGGGAGTGCAGTCTATCACTAAGGTACCGGTAGTTATTACGATGGGAAGGAAAACGGAAGAGAAATGTCAAAGGCGATGTAAGCACAATGCCTATCCATCAATGTGCTTCAGCACTTCAACAATCTAACAGATAACCGAATGGATCTAATTCCGAGCCGGCACTGTGAAAAATCTGCAGTTTTTTACCTCGAGAAAGGGAGTTAACACATAATTGCACTGGTAATTGCACCTCTAATTGCTCTGCAAAATAGCTTCTGCTAAAATTACCAAAATGTACATGTTATATGACAAATTTTAACAAATGGGTATGAAGTATCAACACTAAGAAATTGTTTTTGTTTATGGGAACACTGGAGCGAATGTTCGCTCGATGTTTGCTCTCCAGCCGACTCACCGCCACCACAGTCTTGCCGGGCTCTGCGTCCTCAGCCACCACGGCGGTGTAGATCGCCTGGCTGAAGGTGGGGCTGTTGTCATTGATGTCCGTCAAGTTGATGTTGACTGTGGCCATGTCGCTGAGTGGTGGCGTGCCCCCATCCGTGGCCTCTAACGTTAGGTAGTACTCGTGGGACGCCTCAAAGTCCAGCGGCTCGATAACGAAGATGTCACCTGGCGGGAAGGGGAGAGGGCAGAGAGAAGATATGAAGAGAACGTAACCATGTAATAGCCGCCACTCCCCATTAAAACAAACAGAAACTGGAGAAGAGGATGTTAGCGTCTGTTAGCCACTACATCTCCAGTAAAACACACATAAGCTGTAGACGAAGACATTAGAATCCGTTAGCCAGTACATACTCATTGAAACACACACAAAGACTGAAAAAAAACATTAGCACACAAAATCTGGAGAAGTATATTTTAGCATCCGTTAGCCGCTACATCCCCATTATAACACACATAGAAGCTGGAGAAGAGGATGTTAGCATCCGTTAGCCGCTACGTCCTCATTGAAAACACACACAAAATCTGGAGAACAGGACTTGAGCATCCGTTAGCCGCTATGTCCCAATTATAACACACAATGAAACTAAAGAAGGGGCTAGTCAGAATGTGTCTCTGGTGAAAACAGTGGAGAGGTGAAATGGAGAGACAAGAGATGACAGGAGGAGAGAGAAAAAAGTGAGAGAGAGTGGCAAAGAGAGACAAAGACATACCACTATGAGGGTCGACGCTGAACATCCCATGCTCGTTCCCGCTCACGATGCTGTAGGTGATCTCCCCATTGGCCTCGATGTCACGGCTGGCGGCGTGCACCCGGAGCACCTGCGTTCCCACCGCCACGTCCTCCGCCACGGCTGCCACGTACTCGCGGTGCTCGAAGACGGGTGGGTTGTCGTTTATGTCCAGCACAGAGACAGTGACATGGGACAGCGTTGAGAGGCGGCGAGGGGAGCCTCGGTCAGTGGCACGCGCTTTCAGCTCATACACGGCCTGTGCCTCGCGATCCAGGGGTTTCTCCAAGGTGACGACACCAGTGCGCTCGTCCACTGAGAAATGCCCTTCGGCAGAGTCGGCTAGCGAGTACAGGATGTCACCGTTCAAGCCTGGGAGGGGACAGAGGGAGAAAGCGAGAATGTTAAAATTATGTAGACTAAAACAAATTTTGTGTAAAATCTAGAACATAATCTGATGAGAAGAAGCAGACAAACAGCTTTTGATTGGCAGTTCACTGTTGAGTTGGTCACAAAGCAAAACAGTAAAGAATCCAGACATCAAACAACATTATCTGCATAGGTCTTCGGTTTCTTAACAATACATTTGCTCCTCTCCTGCGCTCCAACATTTCAACCCAATATGGTTGTTTTGCCTGCCGAAAACATTAACGAGGCAAACATGCAAGCCACATCGACCTTGCAATACCGGCTCGCCTCTTCCCGGCAGGGGTGGTCCGACAACGAGACAGAGACGGATGCCGAGGATACCCATAATGCATTTCTGCAGGTGGCCCACACTCGGAAGATGGATGTCATTATATTCACATTTATCAGGTAACCCACTCACTCCCTCTCACGCTCTTACACACACACACTTCCCTTCTCTGCATATCTCATTAAGAAGGCTCTTCATGCGTCCCAAATGGTGCCATAGTACACAACTCTTCATCAGGAGAATATGGTGTCATTTGGGAAGCCTGCTTCAGTTTCACCCATTGGACCCAGTGAAAATTGCTTAATGAAAGTTAAGTGGATGGCGCCAAATCATTTAGCAATCTCCCGTCGCCAGACGTGTCCTTTTCGTGCAGCCAACACCTGATTCCTTCCGCCGACACAAATATGACATTCAATCAGACTTAATTTATGCACTCTATATTTGATTTGATTAAAATGCCAATTTTCCTGCTATCATTTAAGCAGCTATCCAAAAGGAGCCTTTTCGTATAACCCCAGGCAGACACCGTTTTTAAAAGCTAACCCAAGTGATTTGTATATTCCGCAACACTGGTTTGATTGAACCGCACCACCAGGAAAAAGCTAATATTTGAACTTGACCGACGCAGTGGTAACGAACATGCTCCTCCTCAAAACAAAGTGTCAGGAAAAGCTTGTTTACGCCGAGGAACAAGCCGCATAAAAACGCAGTTTACTCAATCGGAGCAGGGAGCTGTGCAGACAAGGAATAGTGTGAAAAGAGCCCACTTCAGTAGACAACAGCTGGGGAGAAAGAGATGAGAGAGGGAAGAAGGGAGAGTGAAATGGAAATAAGGAGAGTGCGACGGAGAAAAGAGAACAGGAAATAGATTCTCTCTTTAGCCAAATCAAGAGTAAAAACTGCCTTCTGGTTGTTGCAGTAATTTACCTCAGACTGATTAGCCTGATTTTGACGTGAGGCCATGGCAACAGTACACATCTTGGGCAGGAGAATATATCAAAAGTATCAGCCGACCCTGACCCACTTGAGCCAGGCAGCTTTATGTGGCCTGTGCGGGCCTGCAACGTGTCGACATATGAAGCGAAGCGATACCCCGACGTTAAAATATTGATGTCCATACCAATGGGAAATTATACCACCAGCTATACGACGACAGAGTTATGGCGCTCACGCACACATGGCCGACAATGGAGATATGCAAAGTGATGAATCAGTCCAATGACGGAGAGGACTGTGTGACCTGTGGCAAAATGGGTATTTCGTCTCTTCGGAATACATCATAAATGGCCTTGACAGTGTTATTTCTTTGCATGGGTGAGTGTGTGTATGTGCATGAGGGACTCACTTGGTCTGATATAGTTAATGTGAGCATGGATCAGTGAATTCACACAAAGTAATGTTAGCGACTGAGAACATCCTTGAACTCTACAGATGTATGTGTAGAATGTAAATCCAATTTCTTTCTGTTTACCTTTCTCCGTGTCTCTCTTTGTCCCTCTCTCTCCTCGATCCAAATAAATGATTCGACCTTTACCTCTAGCTGAGACTGGGGGGGGGTCAGATTATCGTGAAGAACCGTATTTCTCCGCCCCTCTTTTCAGAAGCTCATGTCCTTTGTGTTTGCTGCACTGGTGAGGCAACCCTCAGGGAGGAGCTGACAAAAAACAGGCCCCCTTTTGCGGCTCGACTTTAATGAATAAACAGACGCGCCCAGTATGGGCGTCCCATTCAGTCTATCCAGCTGACTGAGAGGGAGGGGAGGACGGGGAAAAAAGGACAGATAAAAAGACAGACAGTTCAGCCTTGAAGTCTGACATACACTTCCAGATAGGAAACAACTGTCTGTAACTGGTGTGATTACCAAAATCCAGTCAAAGAACCAGAACCTATTTGACACGGGGGCATACACCGTTAGACCGAAAGTTCTTGAGTTTGAATCCCTAAGCCGAAGAGGTGAAAAATCTGTTCACTCACTTTTGAGCTAGCCACTTTACTCTAAATGCTGCAAGTCGCTCTGGATCACAGCAAGTTACAAATGCCTAAAACACGGTCAAATTAATGTCAGTGGTCCCACCGAAAGCATCAATCATGTCTCATTTCAGGGAAGTTCAGTAATACTGGAGATGGCCGATAGAAAATGGCCTTTATGTCCTTACAAAATTGAGCGGTGGAGGAGAAGACAATTTTATCTAAGTGCAATAGGCCTTTTCATTTTAAGGGCCGATTGTTCATGAAATTCCCTTTCTCATCTTTTCGACACCAAGAGTCCCCAACGGTGTGAGGGTTACAGTGGTATTTGTGGAGTCAGCATTGCGAGGAGAAGCAATGCCGCTTTACCTTCTATACAATTATATCTCTATTTCTCAGCAGAAATATGCCTTATTGTTAAAACAGACATGGGTTTTAAATGACTTGGCCATTCGCAAATAAAAAGAGGTTTAAATTCAAAGGTGTACTGACTATATTCCAGTCCACCCAGTAGCTGCAACCTAATCTGAGCAAGCGAAAAATGTGAAGCGAATAAACATTTTGATTGTTGTGACTTTTCAATAATGTAAAATGCTGGAAGGTTTTGCTGTATTTTGTTGGTGCAAATTATTCTGATAACTTTACATAGGAAGTTACAAACTTTTAGAACCTCAAATACACTACATGCTGGCATCTGCTGCTATTAAGCTAAGATTTTAACAGACGTCATGTGATGTCAACATTGAATAGAAACATTGAACACTTACATTGTTAGTCATTCAGCTGATGGTATTATCCAGAGTGACTAACAGTAAGTAGAGACATTCCCCATAGAGCAACATAGGGTCAAATGTCTTGCCCAAGGACACAATGACATTTGGCACAAGAGGGAACAAACCGACAACCTTCAGACTACAAGTCTGACTCCATAACCACAGAGCCATCTGATGCATATGGCTCTGAAAAGAAATTAAGAGACCACTCCAAATTTTTCTTAAATCAACCCCATTGAAAACTCTGGAATGTGATCAAGAGGAAGATGGATGGTCACAAGCCATCAAACAAAGCTGAGCTGGTTGAGTTCTTGAGCAGGAGTGGCATAAAGTCACCCAACATCAATGTAAAAGACTGGTGGAGAGCATGCCAAGACACATGAATGTCAATTATTATTATTATTATGCCACCAAACATTGATTTCTGAACTATTCCTAAGTTAACACATTAGTATGTTGTTGTTTACAAATAAATATGATCTTATTTTCTTTGCATTACTCGAGGTCTGACAACACTAGTAATGCTTTGAATGACAGTAAATTTATTTGGGAGGTCAGCAGTTTATGGAATAAAATAAAAACACATCAATAGAAAACCAGAGATTTTGTAGTGGTCTCTTAATTATTTCCAGAGCTGTAGAACATACCATAATTACAGGTGTATGAGACTAGGGGATTGGAGAACCATTTCTTAGTTATACATTAACACTGATAAATAACTAAGTGAACAAATACATGAATAAACAAAAACAAACATACCAGTGTCAAGGTCGGTGGCGAGCAGTCGCGCCACGAAGGTACCGACCTCCGTGTTCTCAAAGACAGTGATGGAATATGGGTCAGAGTTGAACTGCGGGGCGTTGTCATTCGCGTCCTCCACGGTAAGATGCACGGCCGCCTCGCAGTAGCGCCCACCTCCATCCATGGCGCGCACCATCACCTGGTACTGCTCCTGCGCCTCGCGGTCTAGGGGCTTATGGGTCTTCATCTCCCCTTGGGAAAAGAAGCAGAAAAACACATCAGTCCATGTCAAATCGATGACTCCTGTAAAAAGACCACACACCCTTTAAAAAACACACATTCACGCACACTCGTTAAAAGCTTCCCACTTTCACTTTTATGTGGTATGTTACTGGCGGGTTGCCTCTCTTAAAAGGCTCCGGTTTATTAGGACAGACGGTGTTCAAAATGCATCCTCCACCTACCCCCTGACCGTTTCCAAGAAAGAAGCGATTGAAACAAAATGGATGCCAAATCAGTCAGTTTTGTGGAGGGTTAAGATACCACTGGACCAGGTGTGTCAATGGTTTTGTCCAAAACCGAATTGGAACTCGGTACAAAGTACAATATAATCTGACGTGCCTCTTTTACCCAAACTAGATGGTTAGGGAGAATTTTAATTACAAATGCCCTCTTACATTTCCAACACTATTGAGAAGAATTGGGGAAGAAAGACTTCAACAGAACTTTTCCTTCTGAAAACCAGACACCTCATGCTAATCTCCACACATCACTACTCTGAATTGGCCATCAGTCGCTTCAGTGCATTCAGATACATCGCTGCTCCCGTACAGATCACTGAGTCAGATGTGTTTTCCTAGTGGCACGAACCCCTTAAACTGATCACAGCCTTCAACTCTCTTGCAAATGTCTAAGGGTCTTTAAAAGAGGGGAAATAAATTAATAAATTCTCGGAGTGGAAGAGAGAGGGTTTGAACACCGGAGGGAAGTTGCTGGCAGCTAAGAGCAGCGATGGTGTCCTGGGATGTAGTTACAGCCAACATTAGGAGACCGTCGCTGTGCGCACACACACACACACAGGCATCCTTGCCTCTTGGCGTTCTTCGCATGCGATGTTTCCCCTCCTCTGCAGGGAACAAATACCCCCCCACTTTCATACTCAGACTAAATCAACTCCGCAACAGTAATTCTCCTTCAAATTGGGCCAAACGAATAAGAACTGGGCATATGTTCCTCTTTTCCTCCGCCTCTATGCTCCTCTGGTGGCCTGTGAGGAGGTTCCAAACTACTAAACCCAGGCCACAATAAAGGGGGCTATTGTGTTTTAACGGTCTGCTTTCTCCGTCTCAAACCCAACTCTGCGCCGCTCTTGGCTTGTTCCTTCATAAGCCATCCTCTGCCCTTGGGAGTGAACAAATGCTCCATGTGTTTTTATGTGGGGGGGGGGGCATGTCTGATACATGGCAATACATTCAGTCTCAGCTTTCTCCAGGGAAGAGTTGAAACATCTTGGGGGGAACGCTGCTGCTTGCATGTGCGATGACACTTGGGCTAAGTGCCATGGATCGCTACCGCTCAGGGGAAATGTTCCTGGGCAAAATGGGTGAACAATAATAATAATAAGACAAACTTAAAGAACAAAACCCAGCTTACTCCACTCAGATGGGCAAATACACACAGAGATGGATTATTATTCAAATCAGTGTCTAGCATGAATGGCTGAGTAGCATTTTAGAGGTACGGCTAAAAACACATGGCCGCGCAATGTTGGTAGAGTACAGCTATCTTGTGTGTGTTTGTGTTATTTGCAATGCTGACATCGACGTACAGTTGATAGTGATAATAACCTTGGACATGGAGTGAATGCAAACTGGATGAATGCAAGTGAAGCGCAGCCATTTGGAACAACTTGCATCAACTATACATTGTCACAGACATGGACTTGTGGTTATTGGATTTTTATAGCACCGTCAGACCGGTCAAAACATCGAGTGTGTTCAAGTATGAAACACAAAGGCAGACAGCCAGACATATTCCGACAAAATCACATTTTTCCCAGCACCCAGCCGCACATTCTTGCAGTTCTGTACTTGTCGCACACACACTGACACACACGCACCTGTGTCGGGGTCGATGGTGAAGAGCTCGGCTCCCGGTCCCTGGAGCTCGTAGGAGATGTGTGCGTTGGAGCGGATGTCTGCATCCGTGGCCGAGACCTGCAAGATGAGCCTGCCAGCTGGGGAGTCCTCTGGGACACTCTCCATGTAGAGGGACTGTGGAGGAGAAAGATCGAGAAAGGTTGGAGATAGATGGAGGTAAAAAGGATGGGGAAAGGCGGACGGAGAAAAGAGGGAGCGGGAGAAAATGGACGGGAGGAAGGTTGGAGTAAAGGGATTGGTGGAGAGGATAGAGGGTCGGAGTGCGGGAGTGAGGAGTGGGATAAAGATGGATGTAGGAAGATAGGGGCACGGCGAGGGAACATGCAAGAATAAACATCATTCAAAGGGTAGAGTAACAAGATGGGAGGAAATTGAAATAAGTTACAATCCACTGTGGC